>JBAMJR010000058.1:22500-47500 GCA_038501785.1 Myoxocephalus aenaeus | reverse complement strand
AGACCAGTTGAACCACTGCCACAGACCAGTTGAACCACTGCCACAGACCAGTTGAACCACTGCCACAGACCAGTTGAACCACTGCCACAGACCAGTTGAACCACTGCCACAGACCAGTTGAACCACTGCCACAGACCAGTTGAACCACTGCCCCAGACCAGTTGAACCACTGCCACAGACCAGTTGAACCACTGCCACAGACCAGTTGAACCACTGCCACAGACCAGTTGAACCACTGCCACAGACCAGTTGAACCACTGCCACAGACCAGTTGAACCACTGCCACAGACCAGTTGAACCACTGCCACAGACCAGTTGAACCACTGCCACAGACCAGTTGAACCACTGCCACAGACCAGTTGAACCACTGCCACAGACCAGTTGAACCACTGCCACAGACCAGTTGAACCACTGCCACAGACCAGTTGAACCACTGCCACAGACCAGTTGAACCACTGCCACAGACCACATGCATGTTCTTATTTGCTCTCAAATATTTGTTGGACCAGAGTTATGTCTTTCTCAACTGGGACAACAAGGCTTTGAACAAAGTGAATATAATAACGTGTGTTTGATCTTTGTATTTGTTATTTTCTTCTGTTTTTAGTTTGATCTTTGAGTAATGTGGGTTTCTTAACCCTAAATTAAATGTTCATGTCATAGTAACAGAGACATTTGCTTACATATATTTTTACATTTATACAAATGCATGTACAATATGTTTAGACTTGAATAAACAATAATCAAATACAAAGACAGTTATTTAACAATATGTTCTGTAGTTAAATGTATAGTGTTACAGTTACAACCGGCCCTTTGAGGGCGACCATGGTGATGTGACCCTTTGGGGTGAAGATGAGGTTGACACCCTGCTCTAAACAGTCAGAACTCACGTTTACCAATACAAGCTCGCTGGTGAAGCTTTCAGGAAGAGTGCTGATGGATTTCTCATGGCGACATACTAATTATAAGATGCTAAGACACTAGGTATGGGAAGGAAAAGTCTCTCTGCCTCTCAAAGCCCCTGCTGGTTGCACCATGCCATTAGCAGAGAGCATGTGACGCTCAGGAGGACGCAGCAGAGCGGCATGAGGCCTGAACTTGACCTGAACCCTCGCAGCAGACTGAGGAACCGTCAACGGCCCGACAGCAGGGGGCGTTTCTGACACGCCGAGCTCTCTTCTGTCCCGGCTCAAACGGGGGAAACTTCTAGTGTACTTCCTCAAATTGATAACTGCAGAAGGATGGCAGTGACGGCTGTGGTCTGAGCCTGCCGCGGCCCAGATAGAGCCAGTTGGCTAGGAGGCCCGGAGGCCCGATCCATCTGCTCAGGGCCTCCAGACAGCTCTGAGTGCGGTCTGTCGTGGAGACAACGGCCCGCACATCCAGCGATAAATGAGCACGTAGAGCACCAGCAGAGCGCCGCAGTGTGAGGCTTTCTCCCCACGACCGGCGACCCCTCTCCCTCGGATCAAAACGCATTGGAAATCGGCCTCCCCCCCCCCCATCTCGCCCATGGTTCAGGCGGCTGTTTTCGGGGGGTCGGTCTAAAGTGGCGGGTCTGATAAGAGTGTTTGTCTAACACTCTCCATGTCAAAACACTCATCTATCTTCTCTGTATCTATCCCCACCAGAGAACAACGGACAGACGCTGATAAAATGGCTTTCCCACAGCCGGTGGAGGGGCGGAGGAGGAGGAGGAGGAGGTTATGTAAGGGAGGAGGGAGCAGGAAGGAGTGTGGTTTGAGGGGAGAAGTAGGAGGGAGTAGCATTAATCCAATAACACGAGTCCTTTAAGGCAAATAGCGGTTGAAAACATTGTTTGGCTGTTGTGGTAAAGTCAAACAGGAAGTGGTATGTTCCCTTAACTCATGGCACTCTGAACAATATAATGACTAACACACACCGGTCACACAGGGATCACCTTTTAGGAACTAGCTGACCTGATAGTATCTCGTTTTATCAAAATCAACAGCGATCCGACCAAGTCGAGACAAAATGACTTTCTGTGCTCCATTCAGGGCCGGCACGAGTATCACATTTTCAAACAGGTGCCGTCACACTTTGTTTACCGGTCCCGCTGTAAGCAGCCAGCGTTCTGCCCCGTGCACATGGGAGCGGGACACTGATGCCAGACGCAACCGGAGCCGACCTGACCCGTTGTGCTCGGGTCAGGTCGGGCTACATTTATTATCTGAGGTTTTAGGTGGAGCTCGATTTCACAAATATGTAGAAGACGACCTAGGGCTGTGCGGTACCGCACAACTTTATAACAACGATTAATAACCCACAACTAACGCTCTTTAACAGGTGAAACACCACGACACAACAGTTTGTGACACATAAACAGTTTGTAACACTAATAATTGTATATTTATAAAATTACACAGCTGAACTGCATGCTGGGTAAAGCTCGCCCACGATCATGAAACTCCGTCGCACAGGAAGACTCTTCCGGTCTGTCTCTTCCTGTTTCCCCTGGGTCCTAAGCCCCCTCCATGTTTAGCTTCCTAACACCCTCTATATCTGTCTCTGTCACCCCCAGCTATTTTAATTTTTAATTTTTAATTTTAACTCTTAATTTTAATTTTAATTTTCTCTTTATTTTTATTTCTCTTTACCATTCACTCCTCTGCACACCGCATACTTAAACACTCGTCACTTTAACATACACTTTAACTTAAATACACATGTCACTTAACGTACACTCACATTAACGTATCTGTTGACTGAGCACTTTCCTATCTTACACATATTTTAATACCAATTGCACTGTTGTTATCGTTGATTGTTGATTGTTGTTTGTCTCGTCTTACGTCCCATGTCCATGTCCAATGTATGCACCTTCCGCCTCAAAAAATTCCTCGTTTGTGTGAAAACATTCCTGGCTAATAAACAGCTTCTGATTCTGATTCTGATTCTATGTATCAACGTACAAACAGCTGCTGGCGGTCCTTTTCGGCGTCGATGAATGAATGTGTTTACTCAAGAAAAAAATACCGTCATATACGATGAAACTGCCAGAATCTTACAAAATACCGTGATGTGAATTCTTGGCCATACCGCCCAGCCCTGAGACAATCCCGTCTCACTTCTTTGTTGGAAATACACCAAATTAAAGAGGACGCATCGAGGTTGTTGGCCTCCTGACAAATTCTGGGGTTTTGGACACACATGTTCCGGGTTGACTTCGGGTCAGTGTCAGATTTCAGTCGCAGGTCAAGCACCAACCCAAACATGACTCCTGAGCTACAGAGTCTGAAGTCCAGCGTCTGTCCAGCCGGTGAGCTATCTGCTGTCCCGTGGGGCCTCTGACCCCGTCCTTATCTCAGCACTCCATCAATGTCCAGGCTGCCTCCGCACCATTGGCCCATCTCCACCACATGGGGCTCTTATCAGCCTGACCGGCTCAATTGACCCTCATTGTGAAACAGAGCAAGGATTTGACCTCAGTGAGCCAACACAGATATTAACTTATAAACAAGCCCAACACGAGCATTAGTTTGTCAGATATTAAAGGCCGATCACGTGTTATCATATTCCTTTCATGACCTGTTTCATGACCTGCGTTGTATCCAGGTCATGGGTTGTGGCGGCATGGAGTCCTCTGATGACTGGCGTTAAGCTAAACCCACTGCTGCCGGAGGAGCTGACCTCTTGATCAAAGATACACATTTATGTTTCACAAGTTGGTGAAATTAAAAGTAAAGCATTTGTAAAAATGTCACTCTGGTCTATTGCTTGCCCTGTGATCTGTTGATAACTGGGCAGCTGTTTGCTTATGCCAGCGGATGAAATCATTGAGCAATGCTGAACAGATAATCATCAAACAAAACCATCTGAGATTATGGACTTTGTAAAGATGTCCCTGCCAGCCCACCGTACATTTACCACAAAAGCAAACACCTGTTATGCTGTCACTCAGTGAGTCACACACCACATATAACAGAAACTATGTCAATTTTATTTGAGGATGCGGATCATCCTCAACTGCACTTTGTATTTATTACTCATTAGCATGCTAGCATGCTAACACGCTAAACTAAGATCGTGTGCAATGTGATTGTGAGCATGTTAGTATGCTGGCATCAGCATGCTAACATGCTCACAATCACATCGTACACGATCTTAGTTTAGCGTGTTAGCATGCTAGCATATACTAGTATGCTCACAATCACATCGCACACGATCTTAGTTTAGCGTGTTAGCATGCTAGCATATACTAACATGCTCACAATCACATCGCACACGATCTTAGTTTAGCGTGTTAGCATGCTAGCATGCTATCACGCTAAACTAAGATCGTGTACGATGTGGTTGTGAGCATTTAGCCCAGCCTCTAGCATGGCAGGAGACTCTTAGTCGTGTTCCTTTTATTAATGTGCCAGCTGCACTGGCTACATTATACAACTTTGTTCATGTTATCATGAACACATATGACATGGACATTTACATATATGTAAATGCAAATGATGGAGTTTAACTGGTTAATTATAGGCAGCGTCAATGACTGTAGATTAAGTGTGTCAGGGAGGCAGTTTAATATGAAAGTGCTATCGTTGCACCTCCACTAATGAACGCCACTTGCTAATCCCAGCAGGTTAGCGGTGTTCACTGGGGTCACATGAGGCCTCCAACAATCCTAATCCCTGTTAATTACCTCCCGCCCACCACAGACCTGCATAATAACCCAGCGCTCCTTATCGATATGGCTGCACTGGCTGCTCTGTATGATACTACACCCATCGCTGTCATACACTCCACGGTACTACACACACACCAGTCGTTCTGTCAATGCTAGATGACCCATTGCTAAAAACACAAGCTCAGACACACACAGTTTCTCTCTCTCAACACAAACATGCAGTCCTGTTTCCAGCACATAACATTGATTTACATTCATTTCCTGGATATTTATCTTAACCCTTACCATAGTCTAACCTAAACCTATCTGCACCCTAACTTTAAACTAAGTCCTGACCCTAAAACCTGATGATCTGAATTATGTCCTCAAAAGGAAGGCGAGTCCCCACAATGTGACTGTGTAAAGATTTATGTCCACAGCATGAGTAATACACGCCCACACACACACACACACACAAGCCCACACGCCACACACACACACACACACACACACACACACACACACACACACACACACACAGGTCCACAAGGGGACACGTTGATACTCAGCAGCCAAATACACACTGTGCCCACACACAGCCACCCTGTACACACTATCACAACAACATACACCCCCTGTCACCAGCCACCCACACACACACACACACACACACACACACACACACACACACACACACACACACACACACACACACACACACAAAGGCTTATCAATACGGACGCTTCAGCAGCCACTGGGGCGTCCAGGCCTCCTTGACAAGCCAACACAATAAAACAATCAGTCCGCCATTAATGGAATGACTAACGCAATTAACGGACGAGTGTGTGTGTGTGTGTGTGTGTGTGTGTGTGTGTGTGTGTGTGTGTGTGTGTGTGTGTGTGTGTGTGTGTGTGTGTGTGTGTGTGTGTGTAACAGAGAGTGTGTGTGTGGGCAGGGGCTACAGGCGCTGGTGATATTGTTCCAGGACTATATGGCTCGGTACCGTTTTATTGAGTTGTTTGTTTTGACACTAAATGTTCTTGTTGTTTAATGAGAGAGTCCTTGTAATGGAAATGTTTTTGTGTGATGTATACAAATAAAGAATATAGTGGGAGGGAGTTTAAGGGGAACAGCGAGTTCCCTTCATGACATACAAAGACTAAGCTGAACTAGCATATAGGTGCATGCAACGGGTCCGTCAGGCTCACAGAACATCTCTGTCATCTCTTGATGTCACGAACGCTCCAAATTCATACTTTTTTGTGGAATATTTGAACTTCAACATTATTATGAGTTGTCTTAACTAGGAAGCAGGAATTGAGATTGTATATTACATTTTGCAAAAGATTTCATGTTTAATAATTTGTGACTGGTGGAGCGTTTGTAAAGTTTGTGGATGACTTGATGAGGTGACGCGTTTGGCACGCTCGTGTCTGCAAAGGTCACCGAGTGTAACGGCACCATCTTCTTTTGTGTTTTAAAGAGATAAAGATCAAAGCGTTGCACGTCGATCATGCAAACGAAAAGAGAGATACCTCCACTCTTTAGTTATGAAACAGGCTTACATTTTTTTTTAAAGTGAAGCTATCATCAAACCTCACAGCATTGCCACGGATTTATTTTGACCAACAAAAAGAATGATTTAAGATGTCTACTTAACATGGAGCACATAGAAATAATATGAGGGCCTAAAGTGTTATTCTATACTTAATCAGGTAGATTAATTGTTGCGTTCAGGTATAGTCACTCGGAAGGAAAATTAATTAAACCTGCAGGTGAGCTGTTATCTTAACTGATATGTCATATTAATGAATACTCACTTGGTAGAAACTGTCCACAACTTTGGGAAGAATTAAAAACAGTTCCCCTACCCAAAGATGGAGAAGCTGATTTATTTCTGGCTGTAACTGTGGCCGTGTTAGGAAACTGGCAGCGCTTATCAAGAAGTTGGTTTCCCATCACTTTTTGTTCTTATTTTGGAAGCATTTCCTCCCTTTCCTTTGCTCTCCCTCTGTGAGAAAAGGTTGGTCAGCATTAGCTATTGATTGTATAAAAAGTCACTTCAGGTATTAGTTTATGGTACAGTGTGTGGAGTCCCACATGGAAGTTGCTCGGGTCCACTTTCATTCTCTGTTCTAATAATGTACAGTATCTTCTCATGTTGTCATACTCATGTGAATGCTAAACCTTGTTATGTCTATTACACAACAGAGCTACTGTAAGAGCTGTGAGGGAAAGTAAAGAAAATGTAATTCAATCGTGAATTTAGCACAAAAAAAAAAAAGACTTCAACAGTTTAAATAATCCGGCCTAAGTTATTTGAGTGTTACAGATGGACATCTAGTTTCACCACATCCAAAAACCATATGAGACCGGCCATTGTCTACAGAAGGACACCTTTATGAAATGTTCTTATTGATTCATTTTTGTGTGTCATTCTCACAACAGAGCTTGGTGTGCAAGGAGCATGAATGCAGAAGTGCGACGCACTGCTCGTCCAATAGGAACGAGCAGCTCCAACAAACCTGTCTGGTTGGGTATCAGTGAGGAATAAAGGGATAAAAAGAAAGGTGTAACCCAACACTGATGTTCTCCTCTATCCGGCCTAATTGATTTTTAAAAAGACTATTGTTGATATCAAATGAGCACATCGCGGCGGAGCTATTGATTTTTTGACACCACGCAACAGGAAATCTTTATCTGCGTGCTACTCCGACCCCGCACTAATAGCTGGGGTTTAACCTCTGCTGAATGACAAATCCCAGTTCTCTCTAGGCCTCATGGGAAACACTGTAGTCCTGTCAGTGTTAGAGAACACATAGGGTTCTGTGTTCTATGTTCAAATCCAATTCTATCTGCCGAATACACATTGGATGTATGGGAGCGAGTATGAAACTACTGACACTGTTTATTCCGTCTCAAGCCAGATCCTCTGTAAAATAATTATTCAACATCTACAACCCTTGCACCGCTTTTGTTGTTTGTTACTCACTGCACATGTTTATGTTTATTAAACTTCATATACACTACACATACTTAGCATTTTTGCACTTAAATGTAATTTTCTAAATTAATACTCTCTGCTGTTGCGCTGTACATATTGAGTTTTGCTGTATATATTGAGCATCTTTCATCCCTGTTATTTTTATTGTTGTGTCTGTAAGCTGCTACTACGACAAACACATTTCAATCTATCTATGTTGTTTACTTAAATGTATCTGATATTAATCTTCTGTGCCTTTAAAGGCCATAGAAACCTGTCCTCAGCTTCCTGCTCTGAGCGATGCGCTCCACGAGCACGTCTCCTACCAAAGGGAAAGCTCGTTGGGTTGCTAGATTTATTTTATTCCTTCTGTGTGTGAAGTGGGCGGGGCTCAACTGGGAACAGGTGGGGATGGTTCATCACGAAGAGTTAAGATAGAAGTATTCTAAACCGTACTCTGTATTTCGTATTTAACGTTTCTGCAAATCATTGAAAAGTCTGCAACGCCTCGTTTAAAGATTCTAGGTGCGTTCATACAAAACATGAATGGTTTTGCCTTACCTCATAACACTAAACAATTAATTTGTGTAGTTTAACAACCGTGATCATATCAATGTTCAATCAGAAATGTATAAATCTAACACCTATTTTCTTCTTTTGGTCAAAGTCAAAATGCATTCAGAATCCTACCCCGCTTTTCACATTAATGACAATTCACTTCATTTATAATGTGGGCTGATAAAAGGCCTCTCTCTCTCTCTCTCTCTCTCTCCCTCTCCCTCCAGCACCCCTGGGTCCCTGGAGTCCGGCCGGCTTGGTTCAGATAGACATTTCTGGGATATGCATCTTCTGCTCAGGACCACGCAATCATTTCCATTTTACCCTCTGTTGCACCGGCGAGATAAGACACCTGCGTCGCGCCGCTAATCAGATGAGCTTCAACAGAACTTTATCATTGACATTTACCACTGTTTACCTAACTAATTTCTCTTAACTGCACCGCTGAACTTTTATCTACAAAACACATACACCACCAGAAAAGAGCAAGAAGCAAACATGCAAATTCACAAATATGCGAAGAAAGATAAAAATGAGGGGGAGAGAACTAAAAGCATGTTTTCTCTCTTTCCGTTCAGAGGACCAAGGGGGTCAAAGCAGAACAAGCGACGGCTGCTGTTGATGAGATGAGCCTTCCTCCTCCTCCTCCTCCTCCTCCTCCTCCTCACTGGAGACAAACAAATGCAAAGAATGCTGACATTCACATGCAAAATCTTCATTTTGGAGTTCAATCACCTGGCTGCTGGTGGGAAGTTGTATTTATTGCAGATAAAAAATGTGCGTCTGTGTGCACGTGGTGAGAGAGAGAGTCTGCCGTTATCCAACCGGTCTCCAGGCAGATTTAAAAAGCTGTGAGGCCGTTTCACCAGTCATGAAAACCTTCATTTCACACACACACTATCTCATGGTCCAACAGAAGGCACAGGCTATGCAACGTGGTGAGCCTGGTCCCAAGAGGATACACCCATTTCATGTTAATGAGCCCATGCATAGCCGTGAATGTAGTGTGTTTAACCACATTTTACTCATCCCCTTTCTCCCTGAACTCTTAATAAATGGACATTTTATGTGAATCTTTCCTCATGGGTTGCTTTGATTCCCACACATTTACCAAGCAGGACATGGATTTAGATATGAGTGTGTATTCTCTGTATCTATGCTGATATGTGTGTTTTATTCAGTCAATTATGATAATGGTTTATTTAATAAGGGGACAGTGCACAACATTTCTGTTAAAAGTGCCGGAGTTAGCCAAGAGGCTCTTTTCCATCCGCAGTCCCAAGAGGCAGATGTTAAAAAAAACTAAAACAAACCTAAAAACTGAAATTAAATGAAATATAGAAGGATTATAAAATCAAACGCAGCTAAAAAACAATAAAAGACATGCAGGTAGAATCACTACAGCACAATAAGTAAAGCCACAGTGTAATATACAAAAACAGAAAGACTGACAAGGTGTAGTAGAAGCATCATGCTTGTATATGCTGAGTACTAAACTGTGCAGCATCCCAACAATCTCCACCGTCCACCACAGTGACTGAAGGCGTGATGGAGGAGGACGAGTAACCCTCATGTGAAACTGCATGTCTGAGAGGAAGAGGAAATCTAAGTACAGAGTGTGAGCCTCTCCCTCTCTCTGCTGTAGCCTGTCACAAATTAAAAGTGGAGACCTTCCAGAAACTATCCCTGATAATCACACATAAATTAATTAGAAAATGTTTCTTGACATTCTCTGCGCACAGACGAGGGAGAGGGGGAAAAAGACTGAGGCAAAGCCACAAAATTAATTGTACGGTATGTGACTCCGATAATTAATTCAATCATTAATTCATGTCTGCTTTAACAACTCCTTCTGGCTTCCGCAAGAAGAAGAAAAAAAGGACATTTCAATCAGGCCGGTATCGGGGAGACGTGGAAAAGTTAAAGAGTGATAGGCTTGCTCGACAACTCAGGGTCGTTTAGAGGTTCATCAATTAAAAGAGACGAGCAAGAAGAGAGTGGAGCGAGAGACGGAGGGATCACGAGAGGCTGGGGACAGATTATTGTGCTGAGCACACATCTAGGAACACAACAGTGTTCACTAAAGCATCTTCCTGTGGTTCTCTGTTGCATGGCACCAGAGGGGAAAGAAGAAGGCTGATGAGGAACTGAGTTTATGTTTATATTCCAGAAGACACAGGGTGTATGTTCTATAAAGCAGACCAACTGCTGCCATGTTGTCCTGAATCATTTTATGAACGTTGCATATATTAGCATGCAATTTCTTAAACTGCACTGCAACTTTTATTCAATTTTTATTTTTTATTTAGCTTTTTGACTGTTTTAATGTTTTCTTAACTGTTTTAAATCCTGTTTTCTCTGCATTATGTTTTGATGCTCTTAATGGTTTTATGTGAAGCACTTTGAATCGCCTTGTTGTTGAAATGTGCTCTACAAATAAACTTGCCTTGCCTTGCCTTGCAATGTTAATAATCAGTCACCTCCATCTGCACCATCTGCACTTTTTTTTGTCTTTTTTATATTTATCTTGTTATTGTATATTGTGTATAAATACATAGAGCGAAGTTAAACCGGAGTTAAATTCCATGTATGCGTAAACACACATGGCCAATAAAGCTGATTCTGATCTATTTGGTTTTGTTTTTCAACCTTTTTTGAGCCGCGGCACATTTTCTACAATAAAAAAATCCCGTGCCACACCAACAACCAAAAAAGTTACAAAATGTCACATTGTAGCCTAATACAGCATATATGGTCATTATTATTAATGTCACATTGTAGCATAACACAGCATATATGGTCATTATTATTAATGTCACATTGTATCATAATACAGCACATATGGTCATTATTATTAATGTCACATTGTAGCATAATACAGCATACATGGTAGGTCATTATTGCGCTCCCTACTGGCATGGAAGAGTATTTCATTACTAGACCAGCCACTATATTGCAGCTCAGACGCTCAACAATGGAAAAGTATTTGCGGCAACTAAATCATATTTTTTGGGACCGATTAAGTGAAATTGGACATTTTCTCACAGCACACCTGATGATCTCTCACGGCACACTGGTTGGAAATCACTGTAGCATTGTTATTAGCATTATAGCTTAGATACACAGCAAGCTGTGGTTCTTTTTCCTACACTCCCGCTGTAACCCACTAGTGTCTACGTGTTGTCCTTTTCATTATCAGCCAGTTTGTAACCCTGAAAGGTTCATTCTAAATAAAAGGTCCTGCATTGACAAAGTGTATTTCTTCGAGTGTTAACGGTGGACTTTATAGCCAACATGACATCTAGTGCTGCTGTAGACACACACAGTCCCCTAAGACTTGGAAAACAAGAGATGGTTGTCTGAGAGGAAGGAAACTGGTGAGTGAGAGATACTGGAGAGGACACAGAGAGAAAGAGACACAACATGATAAGAAGAGATATGGAGATGGGAAAGTGGAGCCATGATGTGTTCATGTGCTAGCTTAGTTAAGTCCTGTTGGAGTTCTGTGGGACAGAACAATGACAACGCTGTGAGCTGGTGTTGGTCCTGGGGTCAGAGGTCAGGGCTCCACTTTACCCTTTAGATGGAATAGATTAGCATTACACTAGTGCTTATTAGTTAAGGATTAGTCTTAAGTTCAAGCAAAAGGAAGTATGTTTTAATGACAACACTACAAAGTGGGTATAAATACATAACTTTGATCCCTTTAAGTTGTTGTTGATGATAAAAAGAACACATGTATTTACACGTGTACAATTCTGCTGCCGTGTGACGTGTGTGGTAAAACAGGCCCAGAGCACCAAAAGACAAAAGGCCCAAAATGTGCAAAACTGGCAGGAAAGAGGTGTCGTAAAAATAGGGCTGGGGAATATATAGATATCATATCCATATTGTATTATGAGAGTAGTGGGATATTGTAATGCAGTGTGGTTTCTCTGATTTTAAAGGTGCATGACAGTAAAGTGATGTCATCTTCTGAACCTATTAGACCATATGTTGTTATTTTCCTTGACCCACTTATCCATTATATCATAACTCCTGATGACTGTAAATATTTAGCAAGAGAACCAATTGTCACCCCTACAAAATGATCCACAACATGTGTGATGTTTGGTTTTCTCCTCATGACCCAGCATGAATGGATCATAATAAGCTGTGAAGGTTGACCTGAGCTGCTGGTACCATGGAGCTCATCTCAGTTCAACAGAACCGGACCTCTGAGGAGCTCCAAGGGTCAAGAGTCAAGCTTTTTATTTACCATGTGTGCATAGAGCCACAGTCCAGACACATTGGAGTTATTGTGCAGGGCTCTGAGTCAACAATTTAGGAAAAAAAAACACACTATAATAAGAAAGAGAAGGAAAAAAAAGATATAGACACTATATATATATATATATATATATATATATATATATATATATATATATATATATATATATATATATATATATATAAGGTAGTAATATGTACACTTTTAGATACAGTTTTTAATTGGTAATAAATAGGCTAGTCCTGAGTGCTGTTCCTGGACTGTGAAAACAGGGAAAAGGGGAGAGATATATGGGAATATTGCACATTTTGAGAGGTGGAAGAAAGTTATGTGGGGATATTGCAGCTAGAATAGAATATTGCACCTTTATCAGAAGGTTTATTCCACATGATCCTACATGATCAGCATCCAGACAAACTCACATCCACTGCTGCTGACAGAAATTAGGTCTTCAAATACAAAGAAATGTCTCTCACTATGAAGTCATCAGCAGTAAGTGACTGATTCAACCTGAAAACACGATGATGCTTCTCACGCATCAATATTATATTCAAACCTCAGGTATCAGGTTATGGTCATTTCTAGTTTTAACCTGGTGCGCGCCACACGTTAAACACACACACACACACACACACACACACACACACACACACACACACACACACACACACACACACACACGCGTGTGTCACTGTGAGAGAAGCTGTGCTGTGGCTGCTGCAGGAGGGCCAGCGATCTGATAGGCTGGTAATCAGCGCTCAGTGTCCAGCGCCGGGCCTGCAGAGGCTCCTCACGCCGGTGTGGAGCCGCCGGGCCGATAGCAGCCGGACAGCGCCGAGAAATGTTCCTTTAGATTATCTATCAATCATCAGGGGTGGAGGAGGGGAGTGACACATCAGAGAGAGGAGATGGGAGAGCAAGGGGAGAGAGAGAGAGAGAGAGTGTGACAGAGTGTGTGTGTGTGAGTCAGAATGTGTGCAGTAGATCAAGAGTGATGGAGGGAGAGTGCTCCTCCACAGCTTCTTCAACAAACTGAGTTATTCATGAGAGAAAGTCCTGGATGTTTCACTGCAACTAAACGATAGTTACACTCAGAAGCTCTACGCGTGTTGTTACATACGAGTTGTTACATACGTGTTGTTACATACGTGTTGTTACATACGTGTTGTTACATACGTGTTGTTACATACGTGTTGTTACATACGTGTTGTTACCTACGTGTTGTTACATACGTGTTGTTACATACGTGTTGTTACCTACGTGTTGTTACATACGAGTTGTTACATACGTGTTGTTACCTACGTGTTGTTACATACGTGTTGTTACATACGTGTTGTTACATACGTGTTGTTACATACGTGTTGTTACATACGTGTTGTTACATACGAGTTGTTACCTACGTGTTGTTACCTACGTGTTGTTACATACGTGTTGTTACCTACGTGTTGTTACATACGTGTTGTTACCTACGTGTTGTTACATACGTGTTGTTACCTACGTGTTGTTACATACGAGTTGTTACCTACGTGTTGTTACCTACGTGTTGTTACATACGTGTTGTTACCTACGTGTTGTTACCTACGTGTTGTTACCTACGTGTTGTTACATACAGTGGTGTATAAAGTACCCAAAAGCCGTACTTGAGTAAAAGTAAAGATACCTTACTGGAAAATTACTCCAGTAAAAGTAAAAGTCACCTATTAAAATACTACTTGAGTAAAAGTCTTAAAGTATCTGATATTTTCTGTACTTAAGTATCAAAAGTATTTTTCTGATATAAAATGTACTTAAGTATTGAAAGTAAAAGTACAAGTACATGCTTTTAATAAAAAAGCAAAGGGTCAGAATTTTGAGAATTATGAAGTTTATTCTTTTAAGTGCTGTGGTCACCGTGACCAAGGACCAGGAGTTGTGTTGATACAATAACTGGGTTGGCTGGGATCCATCCATATATATTATGTTCAACATAATATATTGTACCTAAGTATACTTTTGCATCTACTATGAACTTATCATCATAATTCTCCAAAAAGCAATATGACACTATGAAGGACTTGTAACAGTGTGGTTATAAGTATGCTCATTCCGCCCGCCGTGGGTCTCTTGGTACCGGTCTGTGGGTCTCTTGGTACCGGTCTGTGGGTCTCTTGGTACCGGGCTGTGGGTCTCTTGGTACCGGGCTGTGGGTCTCTTGGTACCGGTCTGTGGGTCTCTTGGTACCGGGCCACAGAAAGAATGAATGAAACATTAAATAAATAAAAAAATCAAGGCCGGAAAGATGTTTTATTGTGAAAAATGACCGCATACATCCGTCTGTGGTAACCTCAGACGGAATCTCTTGACACATGTCAAGATGTTACGTTACTCTAAAAATGAAACGTAAGTCTGTTACAACTCTGTCGGTGATCTGGAAACCAAGGCAGAGTATCCTGAGAAAAGCATGAAAACCTGCTTCCATTTCCACATCCTGTCTTTGTGCAGCGCGTTATAAGTTAAGCAGTAGACTGGACTAAAGGTTTAGTTAGGAGTAGACTGGACTAAAGGTTTAGTTAGCAGTAGAGTCAGTAGACTGGACTAAAGGTTTAGTTAGCAGTAGAGTCAGTAGACTGGACTAAAGGTTTAGTTAGCAGTAGAGTCAGTAGACTGGACTAAAGGTTTAGTTAGCAGTAGAGTCAGTAGACTGGACTAAAGGTTTAGTTAGCAGTAGAGTCAGTAGACTGGACTAAAGGTTTAGTTAGCAGTAGAGTCAGTAGACTGGACTAAAGGTTTAGTTAGCAGTAGAGTCAGTAGACTGGACTAAAGGTTTAGTTAGCAGTAGAGTCAGTAGACTGGACTAAAGGTTTAGTTAGGAGTAGAGTCAGTAGACTGGACTAAAGGTTTAGTTAGCAGTAGAGTCAGTAGACTGGACTAAAGGTTTAGTTAGCAGTAGAGTCAGTAGACTGGACTAAAGGTTTAGTTAGCAGTAGAGTCAGTAGACTGGACTAAAGGTTTAGTTAGCAGTAGAGTCAGTAGACTGGACTAAAGGTTTAGTTAGGAGTAGACTGGACATAACGAACACACGTCAGGTGTCGTTGTCTCCTGTCTCTCCGAGGTCGGACCCGGTCTGTGAAAATATTGTCTTCACGTAACCGGTCCGTGACGCATAAAGGTTTGTGATGCTGGACTAGAGGATGTAGAGGGAAAATGCAAAACATTGTGATTCGCAAAACCTGCTTGGTGGAGTCTGTGTTCCACCACAGTCCCCGATGTTTTTTTTTTTTTCTAAAGCTAGATTTGATTTTGTAGCGAGTAACGAAGGTTTCAGGAGAAATGTATCGGAGTAAAAGTATCATTTTTCTTTGCAAAATGTAGTGAAGTAAAAGTAAAAGTAAACAGAAATATAAATAGTAAAGTAGAGTACAGATATCCCAAAAAACTACTTAAGTACAGTAACGAAGTATTTCTACTTCGTTACTATACACCACTGGTTACATACGTGTTGTTACCGACGTGTTGTTACCGATGTGTTGTTACATACGTGTTGTTACCTACGTGTTGTTACCGATGTGTTGTTACATACGTGTTGTTACCTACGTGTTGTTACATACGTGTTGTTACATACGAGTTGTTACATACGTGTTGTTACATACGTGTTGTTACATACGTGTTGTTACATACGTGTTGTTACATACGTGTTGTTACCTACGTGTTGTTACATACGTGTTGTTACATACGTGTTGTTACCTACGTGTTGTTACATACGTGTTGTTACATACGTGTTGTTACATACGTGTTGTTACCTACGTGTTGTTACATACGTGTTGTTACATACGTGTTGTTACATACGTGTTGTTACCTACGTGTTGTTACCTACGTGTTGTTACCTACGTGTTGTTACATACGTGTTGTTACATACGTGTTGTTACCTACGTGTTGTTACCTACGTGTTGTTACATACGTGTTGTTACATACGTGTTGTTACCTACGTGTTGTTACCTACGTGTTGTTACATACGTGTTGTTACCTACGTGTTGTTACCTACGTGTTGTTACATACGTGTTGTTACATACGTGTTGTTACCTACGTGTTGTTACCTACGTGTTGTTACATACGTGTTGTTACATACGTGTTGTTACCTACGTGTTGTTACATACGTGTTGTTACATACGTGTTGTTACATACGTGTTGTTACCTACGTGTTGTTACATACGTGTTGTTACATACGTGTTGTTACCTACGTGTTGTTACATACGTGTTGTTACCTACGTGTTGTTACCTACGTGTTGTTACCTACGTGTTGTTACATACGTGTTGTTACATACGTGTTGTTACCTACGTGTTGTTACATACGTGTTGTTACCTACGTGTTGTTACCTACGTGTTGTTACATACGTGTTGTTACATACGTGTTGTTACCTACGTGTTGTTACCTACGTGTTGTTACATACGTGTTGTTACATACGTGTTGTTACATACGTGTTGTTACCTACGTGTTGTTACCTACGTGTTGTTACCTACGTGTTGTTACATACGTGTTGTTACCTACGTGTTGTTACATACGTGTTGTTACATACGAGTTGTTACATACGTGTTGTTACCTACGTGTTGTTACATACGAGTTGTTACATACGTGTTGTTACATACGTGTTGTTACATACGTGTTGTTACATACGTGTTGTTACATACGTGTTGTTACATACGTGTTGTTACATACGTGTTGTTACATACGTGTTGTTACATATGAGTTGTTACATACGTGTTGTTACATACGTGTTGGAAAGCTCTCCATGAGACGTGGAACCTTCACCGCTCTGTACAGAAGACGGGTTTCTGTGCCGCCGTCTTTAATTCAACAGATTCAAGGACATTAATACATGTCTGCATCTCACTACATTTATTTAACTATCTTTTTAATGTCTCACTGACTGTTTTTGTTTAAATGAATGTTATTCATTGGTTTTAAATGGTTCTGCATTATGTCGTGATGCTTTTAATGGTTTCATGTGAAGCACTTTGAGTTGCCTGGTTGTTGGAGCGTGCCTGGCTGTGTTGCAGTACACAGTAGATTATCTGACTTACAACAGCGCTGTGCCACATTCATTAGTTATTCAACATGCCAGGTGTAGCCCAGTCCTCCATTAGACTGAAAACTAACTGATGTTGTCTTGCCGGTGTCTCTCTTCCTCGTATGAAGTCAGCAGTGAGACACAACCCGACTACAAATGGTCAAAGTGGATGTGAAGAGAGAGTGATGTCTAAACCGTAGTATCATTTAAACGTGTGCGTTACGGAAAGATTCCCTGCATGAACAGGGATATTATCACTTACATCCCACCTTACGTACTGCTATCTGTTGACTGTGTGCTTTAGTTTAACTTTAATTTTATATTCTACTGTAAATTTAATTGTAAATATTCATGCTCCCTGTTATTGCACTCTGTTTATTGTTAAAATGTTAAATGTATGCACCTCCCGCCAAGACAAATTCCTTGTATGTGAAAGCATACACGGCAAGAAATGGTTCTGATTCTACAGAGGCCAAAAGCTTTACTCATACCAGGCTGTGAATCTTTATTTCTGTGTAAGTTGTTCATTTCACATGAAGGGATGAACCCCAGTGGTCTTTGGAGCGTCTGCGTTGGCTCCAGCAGTAGTGAGCAGTCGTCTCTTCCTCTGAGACAGACCTCTTCAGTCTCACTGCGTTGCTGCTGCTGACCCACATACAAACCCACACTCTCCTCTGAGGCGTCACAGCCTCTGACGTGACGAGCCCTCTGGACACATGCCAGCCCATCATCATCATCATCATCATCATCATCATCATCATCATCATCATCATCGCAGAGCGGTTTGATGGACAGGGTGCTCCTCCTGAGAGACACGGCCGTCTGCCGGCTGCAGATATGGAGGGAGCTCACAGAGAAGAGCGAGTCCAGCAGGAGTTAGTGTGTGATGGTGGATGTGGGTCAGTCCGGCTCCACCAGCTCATGCGGAGCAGTGTACAGTAATGAGGGGAGACGGGGCCACCAGCTACTGAACAACCAGCGCCACACAATCTATGACTTTAAACTCTTCTCTTGCCGTTAACTTACATCTAACCCTTCCACTCACCCTGCCTCTGCTTAAAGACCTAGAGCTGTGGTTCTGTCATCGTTCCACCATAGTAAGAGACGTACCGGTTGTTGCCGATTAGGACATTAACCTCAGAAACCCAACTGGTAATAAAACACACTGGGCAAGAAGAAGCTAGTGCGAACAGATCGGTTCTCCATCACTCGGCTCTTTGCTCATGTATGCGTTCGCACTCCGGGCATTTCACCGGTTGTTGTTGCTCTCAACGTACATTGGGACTGATTTGCTGTTAAGTGGCCGGTACCAATGATTTAGGGGAACTTCCCGCCGCATTTACAAATGTTCTCGTATTTTGAATCTTCTCTTAGGTACAAACTAAATCTACAGGCGGTCCATTATAGTGACATAGTCCATTAAAGTGGACGTAGTCGTCGGGACGTGACCCGTTTTGAAGCCTGGAGTTCCTCATTTTGCCCGTCGCCACTTTGGCTTTACACAACCAGTGAACAGGAAGTGATCATGTCACGTAGAGACACCGTCTGCACGACTCTGGCAGCAACCTGACAACCACCTGGTAGACCTGTCTAAGGGTCATGTGACATTAGTCTGCTGAAAAAGCACTTAAAAAATAAATTACACTTTATAAATATGTTGACATTATCCTGTTTTGACGTTTGAAATTTGAATTATAGGCTAATAGAATTTAAAGTGTTTTCATATAGCCTAACCATGTCACCATTCATTTAAATGAGCTACTAATGGTAGTCTTGAACACTCCATGTCATCACCCATTCATACACTGATGGGAGGAGCTACCATGAAGGTACCACCTGTCCATCAGGACTCACTAACATTCACACATCATTTGGGGTTAAGTGTCTTGCTCAAGGACACATAGACATGGACTAGCGGAGGCGGGGATCGAACCGCCGATCCTGTGAATGAAGGAGGACCTGCTCACCACTGAGCCACAGTCGCCCGTACTGTAGCACACTGCAATATTAATATGAACATCTTAAATGCATTCACACACATCAGGCGTTAGCAGAAAGAGAAAGTTAAGATACAAATGAGAAAATGTCCAATGATGGAATGTTCAAACTCAAACCTTCTGCTTTGAGGACTTTAGCCCGACTGTCACTTCTTCCTATTCTATCTCCCTCCTCCTTCTATCTCTCAACCTTCCCACTTCCCATCCTCTCACCTCTAATTTCACTATCTGAATTGCACCTCTTAAAATCTCTCACCCTTCATCTCTCTCTCTCATTGATCCTTAAACCTTCACCCCTCTCCTCACCCTTCATTAGTTATCTCTGCACTCTAAACTCAATATTCTACTTCTTTATTCCAAACCACTTCTCTTGGTCTTCCTCCCTCGCTCACCTTCGCCTTCATTCTCTCTCTCTCACGCCGTCCTCTTTCTCTCCTCCTTAAGCCCTCTCTAACGTTTCATCCCTCCATCCCAAGCTTCCTTTAATCTCCTCTCGATGGTCTTTAACCATCTTTAACCGTCTGTGCTCCTGGTTTAACACAATACACACAGACACGCCATTAATGTCAAATCTACTCAATTTGCTTATATATGCAATTAAATGTATTTAGTATCGCCCAAAATTACAAATGATCCTCAGAGGGCTTTACAATCTAAACATCCTGGGACTTCACATGGGATCAGGAAGAACCCCTTTAGGAAACCTCAGGGAGCTACTCCCAACAACGAGGACAGCGTGTGAAGGTGTAAGCCACACCCACAGTAGATGCTGATGAACCCCTTATGAAAGCTATTGAATAAACTGCTCGCCAAGCAGTAATTAAAAAGGAAAGTCTTGTCCTGTATTCCTGGAATGGCACATTTGAGAGGTGTTGAATCTCTCCACAAAGAGACGAGCAAACAGCAGCAAAGCTTCTACACAAACATCTCCTCCTCCGGTTGCTCCGCGCAGCCGGCCGTGACCCGGAGGATCAACCGGAGAAACAAAGGTCTTATCACGCGGTGAAGGGATGAGGAGGGTGAAGGGATGAGGAGGGTGAAGGGATGAGGAGGGTGAAGGGATGAGGAGGGTGAAGGGATGAGGCTGCACCTCCAGCCGCCGGTGGGAAAGATGTGCCGCGGCCCACATCTCTCACTGCACAGCCCCATAAACCAGACTCAGCCTTCATGCGCCATTATAATTAACTACTGTATGATAACACACACACACACACACACATACTCACACACACACTGAGCCTGGTAAATAATAATAACCATCATTATGCCTGCCATTACGAGGCTTTATTTGAGGTCATTTAAATAACTCTGTTGGGGAGGATAAGGAGGTCTGCTTTGAAAATACCTTTTCAAAATGTAAGATAATAATAATAATAATAATAATAATAATAATAATAATAATAATAATAACAAGTGGAACTGGTGTGGACATTTTGAATGCTGTAGGATAAGCCCAAGCTCCTCTTTTCCCTACGCAAATAACGAGAATAATAATACAAAATAATAAACATTCGAACAACAATAGGTCCTCCACTGTGACTACGTCAGTGATCGGGCCCTAATAATAATAATAATAATAATAATAATAATAATAATGCATTTCCTTTTAAACCGCACTTTTCTTTCAAAAGAATCTCAGCGTGCCACAGAGCCAATATATAGTAAAACTAATAAAAAACAGTTAAAACATAGTTAAAGCAAACCATAATAAAGAAATTATAGCTGACAATGAATCAACACGAGATAAAAAATGCCTTCCTGAATAAAAAGGTTTTTAGGTCTTTCTTTTTAGGAGTTCAGTGTCTGAGAGACGGTTCCATAAGCGATAAGATAAGAAAAGATAAGAAGAACACAGGAATATGCTTTTTAGTTACAAAATCAAAAGCGTAATGCAACACCTCATCCGCCCGAGCTCCCGGAGCCCCCCCCTCCCGATTTTTCGATAATGAGGAAGTGCTTTTTATTTTCACTCAAACGCTCCTAAATCATCAACCACAGGTCCGATTTAATAAATTTGAACGGATAAAGTACTCTAAACCCTTTGAGAAGAGAAACGATGGACTACATTTAACAAAAAAGATCGTTATATTTGTATAATTACGTAATAAAGTAAAGCTCCTCAATATGACTGAGCGATTATAACTTTTCACTATTTAGCTAATCTATTTACCCCTAACAACGACGGATTTCGAAAAGAGTACCACGTATGTAACCGTGGAGACTGTGCGCAGCTTCCAGTAGTAGTGGGATCACTGTGTGTAAAGTATTGACGTCGTGAGCTGCGAGAAAGCAACGGCTATATTTCATATATTTCTTTCTCCGCGTTTTGAGGTCCTACGGTTTCGTCGTTCCTCAAACGCATCTGAAAGCGCGTCAGATGACACATGCGGAAGCAGACGGTCATTTCATGTGGTCGTTCATTATGGTGCGACGAAGATTTATGTAAAAAAGGCTCATTTCTTTATTTCTGAACCGAAAAACATGATTTTTGGACTGGAAAGGCTTGAAAACATGTCATTGCTTGTGTTTATTGTGATTATTATTGCATATTTGGATGATTTAGGTCTTAATCTTTCTAAAGAGGTGCAGTATTACTCTGGGACATGATGGGAAGTCACCAAAAATACAATTAAAAAAACTTGGGGAGCGACCGAGGACTAATTTGTTGATCAGATTCTTGACTTTTGATCAAATTTATGCAGAAAATTAATAATTTATATTTTTTTTATTTATTTTTATTTTTAAAGGCAAGGAGTTGCTGATTCTTTAGAGATCAAGGACAATAGGGGCTGGTATTCATATCAAGGTCATATGAGCTGTAGAACACCTGAAGAAGCCCGCAGGTACCCCTATTGGGGTACCTGCGGGCTGAAGTATTTAAATGATTTTTATGCAAAATTAAAAGTTTTATTTTAAGATGTACTGCTTTTCTTTGTCTTAAATAAAAACCACTCTGCAGATGTCTTTGTAAACTATGACTCCATGTTGAGTGTTTTCTAACATCTTGAGGCAAACGGTCCCACATCCAGAGCAACAGTAGATCCATAAGATCATCATAAGAGGATCGTTTTCAGAACTGAATCATCTGCAAGTTGTTTCCTTGATTCATTAATTATTGTTTGCTCTACATTGTGCAAAAACTAATATTGTCCTAAAGCTCAAGGTGAGCAAGTCTAATTCTTTAATCATTTATTCTGAACTAAATCTAAAAATTAAGTTAATCATCACATGAAACAAAGAGAAAGCAGAACATCCTCATAACTGAGAAGCTCAAATATGGAAAATGTAATGTTATTATTTTTCCTTGAAAATTAGAAGCGATTAATAAATAGTCAGCATAGTATTTTCTGCCAGATGAATGGACTGATCCTGACATGACATTAGTGGATGAACACATCATTCTGTAGTCTACATGCATGTCAGCACATCTCAACACCACTTCACCTGCTGGTAGATCTGGAGGGTCTTCACTATGAATAAAGCTCTTTATTAACCGATTCATATTCATAAACTGGTGGAAGTTTGGGTTCTTTTGTCCGGCGCCTTGGAGAGAAAACAGCATCACCGTTTAGTGACAAAAGGCGTCCACCATCAGGAAGACGAGGGATTACTGTGACTCATTTGCATATGAAGAATGTTAAGCAGTGAGGGGGAAATATCCACCCTGCAGCTGCAAGGTCAATCAAAAGATAGTTTCTCTATTCAGAATTTATTTTGCATATCATGCAGTGCGGACACACTGTAGATTAAAATGGTGGCTTCAGCATATCATGCCATCCCTGATAGCTCCCACCTAGACACACACACACACGCACACACACATCTTGATTGTTTTAAGACGGACGACACATCGGAGAAGGGAAACAGAAAATTGCTGAAGCCTCTAATCCATTTTAGTTTATCGTGTCTTTAATTTGAATGTTATTCTCTTTTCCATATCAACGGAAGCCACAGAGACAACGCTCTGATAGGAAGAAAGGATGGACTATCATCTACGATTAAGGAACTTATTGAGATAGACGTATAAACACGCAGGAGCCGGTGTTAAATATGTCGACTGAAGAATGTTGTGTCCAGTAATGAACTGTATTATCTTTAAGAGGAAGAAGAAGAAACGGAGAGAGGGTGAATTAAAATGTCCTGTTGTTGTTTTTCTCAGTTTTATGTTAATATCGGTCCGTCTGAACAATAATGAATTATTTGAATGAATTATTTGAATAAATTAAGAGATTACTATCATTAGGTTACAACACAAACTGCACGGAAAGGGAAATTACAATTTTCATATCTAGGAATTATTGTATTTCAAACTAGAATAAATCATTTTTCACTTTTGAAATATAATTAATAGATTAATATTCAATTAATTTAGACTTTTCATACACGCAAGACTGCATGAAAAGTAAAGAATATATAATATAATACAGAAAACAGCTATACACATGCATATTCACCTTTACTCACCGTAAAGGTGAATAAGGGTGATGGATAGAGGTGAGTAAAGGTGAATAAGGGTGATGGATAGAGGTGAGTAAAGGTGAGTAAAGGTGAATAAGGGTGATGATAGTGGTGAGTAAAGGTGAGTAAAGGTGAATAAGGGTGAGTAAAGGTGAGTAAATGTGATGATAGTGGTGAATAAAGGTGAATAAGGGTGAGTAAAGGTGAATAAAGGTGAATAAGGGTGAGTAAAGGTGATGATAGAGGTGAAGATATGACTCATGAGGAAGACTAAAGAGAGAAAATTATGGAGGAAAGGTGAACGCTGAGAAAGATTGCATATGTGAACAAAAGAGGGACACAAGTAAGACTGCAATGTCAATATATACTATTAATATAATAATAATAATCTGTCTGACTAGAACACACTACAAAGGGCCATGACGGTGTCACACATTAAAACATGAATATAATAAAGCACTTTCCTCATTGAGTGCATTGAACAGTGTATTTCCAGTAAAGCTGCAGCGGATCATTTGCTGACTGATTATTAGTCAATCAACAGAAAGTCAATTCATCAAAGGAAAATGGATTTATTGTGTCTGAAATGTGAAGATGTTATGCTTTCCATGTGACACAGAGTCCATCCTGAAACGACTGGTGAGATAACGTGAGCTATTTGAATTACACCATGAAACTACAATGAGCATTTTGCAATATTTCACAATGTTCAACATGATGAACCAATTAGTCTGCAAACTCATCTGGGATGAAAACATTTCAACTTGTATCATCTATAAACTCATATTTATCATTTACTATTGAGTATTTTTCCGGTTCCCAGATGTATTGATTGGACTAAATGCCAATCAGAGTCTCCTAAGTCCAGATGGCTCACTCGCTCAGGGTCAGATAGACGATCAGTGACACCACACTGAGCCTCACTGGAACACATTGACCATCAAAATGTCCGCTGATCAATATTTTCTGTTGATCGACTGACTGATAAACCAAGTGCTTTAGAGGTTTATTATACTTATTATATTTGTGTCTGTCTAAATTTACCAAAAGTCACCGTTAGATAAC
>JBAMJR010000058.1:0-17500 GCA_038501785.1 Myoxocephalus aenaeus | reverse complement strand
TGCATCTTTTCGTCACGTATCTCTTCGCTCACATTCGAGGTTCAACGTCTCTCCAGAGACAAGGCTATAAAGGGATCGGACGACACCGGCGAAGCTCAGCCGGACACATGGTGGTGGTGACGCAGGTCTACAGTTAGTCAGTGTGAATAACAAAGGAGGACATGTCAGGGGACAGGTTGTTAGCGTTAGCATCCACTGCAGCTGTCTGCAGTGCTGAAGGTGTACCGGAGCGGAGCCATGTGGCTGAAGTTACATCTCAATGTCTGACAGATATCAGGATATGCAAAGGTATGCTCACGGGTCATATTAGTAATGTGTTCAATAGTTGTGAGAGTGGAAACATCAGTGGATTCACTTTATTGGATAGATTGAAGAGAAAATAATGGAAAGCGCCAAGGGCCTCGAGGCGAACATGACTAATAATTCAGTCTGAGAAAAACGGCCATCAGCCAACCCAACGGGTTGAAATACCAGGGCCATGAAGGCACCACGAGGCCGGCATGGTGTGCTACTGCTACACTGGGAGCATGTGGTTTACCAAGAGACATGCTGTCATTTTTTCAGGTTTTTCAGAAAACACAAACAACTTGACCAAATGTAATATAGTGCACAAGCTGCCTCTAGACACTGACAACAGCCATGCTGTAATACCGGTCAAACTATGTTAATGATTACTAATATTATGTTCCAGGGAGATTTTCATTGACAAACATGCTAACTAAATTGATAGCTTAAATGCTAGTTTCAAAATGCCATCTTGAAAAGCTTCTAAAATGTCCTAAGTCACATTGTCTTTTGACTTAGGCAAAATAAAAAGGCCTAAATCACACTCTTGACATGGTTATACTAGACGGCAGTGGTTCTCAAACTGTGGGGCTCTAGTGGGGCGCGGGAGATTTCTTTTCTTCTTTTTTTAATATATTTTTTTTGAATATTTTTTGTATAACACTTTATTAATCCCAGAGTGGAGAAATGATTCTCTGCATTTGACCCATCCTCACACACATCTGCACTCATTTTGTTTTGTTTGACACACGTTGAACGTTATTGTTATGATCTTATATTCAGTGCAAAACAGGTTATTTGCAGCCACAATAGGCAATTTGTTTGCCAAATATTAGTATTATTTTGCACAAAAAGTCACAAAAAGTTGCTACTTCAATAACAATTCAGCATGGACCATTTTGTTAGAATATTGTTGTGCCAACAAAATTCTAACAAAATGGTCTGAATTTTGAACTAAACCAGTGGTTCTCAAACTGGGCGTGAAAATGTTTCTTCCTCAAAAGTGAGACGTGACAGAAAAAGTTTGACAACCACTGATGTAGGGGTAGAATCACATGATCTGTTCAACTGAGGATGGAGGAGACTTTACCAGAGGTGGCCAGTATCATGAGGAGATGATTTCGGCAAGAAAACCATTTGTCCAAAAATGACTTAGGCCATTATTTTAGGAAGGTGACGACATGAAACTTAAAGACACCCAGACAGTAGCTCTCTAGTACAATGACGTATATGTCATCATTGTTATGCACATGTCCGTGTAGTTTCCACATGAGGAGCAGCCTGGAGGAGCTCTGGACCCATGTTCGTATTAACCAGGGGACAACGCTGCATCTCTATGTGTTGGGTTTCATAGAATACCTAGAAAGGCCAACATGAACCGTCTGTTTCAGTTCTCACTGAAACAGAGAAGAGGGTGAACCCTGATATGAGCAAATAGTTGAGATGTGACCTTGATAAGTCTTGAAACAACTGTTCTATTATCACCGTCATCATCACACGCACTTCCTCTGTCACCGCTGATCAGATTATGATGAAGAAAACAACAGCTGCAAGTTGCAAGAAGCGCTGTGATTGGTCCGAACGAGGCCAGGACAATTAGAAGTGAAGAGGAGGCGACGTTCTGACTAATCAGAGCAGAAGTGGATCCTATCAGACTTCCTGTGATGAACACAGGATTGTTCTGAAGAAGAAGAAGAAGAAGAAGAAGAAGAAGAAGAAGAAGAAGAAGAAGAAGAAGAAGAAGAAGAAGAAGAAGAAGAAGAAGAAGAAGAAGAAGAAGAAAAGGACCTAGACTTGATTCACCGTATCGATGCAACTGTGTGGAGCAATTCTGAGAAGAAGAGGAAAGAAACCACCACAGAGAGAGACAGAGAGCGAGACAGAGAGAGAGAGAGAGAGAGAGACAGAGAGAGAGAGAGAGAGAGAGAGAGAGAGAGAGAGAGAGAGAGAGAGAGAGAGAGAGAGAGAGAGAGAGAGAGAGAGAGACAGAGAGGGAGAGAGAGAGGGAGAGAGAGAGGGAGAGAGACAGAGAAAGAGACAGATGCTTCACTCTTCCTCAGTAACACTGTGTGTGTGTGTGTGTGTGTGTGTGTGTGTGTTCTTGAACCTCTATCCTGGTGGGGACTTTGACCTGACTGCACACAGACCCGTGGGGACTCGTGTCCCCGTGGGGACCTAAAATGAGGTCCCCACGGGCAAACCCCTCCCACGAGCTTCAGAACAGTGTCTAGACCCACCCTATGCAAATTTCTAAGAAGTCCCCTGGAACAACATTTTCAAGACAAAATCTGTGTGTGTGTGTCTGGATGCGCCCCTAGAGTGTACACAGAGTACTGCAGGTCCCCATGAGGTTGGTTGTTCTTGAAATGTGCATCGCTGTTTGTTCACTCTCTATCGCCCCCCTAGTGGTCAATTGTAGTAATACAGTTTGGGAATGCATTTGAAACTTAGTCTTTTCTTACCACATCCATGAATAAACTGCTACATTTGTAAAAAATAAAAAAATACATAATATGAATATTGATATTGATATAGTTTCTATAATAATAATATTAATATTTAACCTTTTTAATATTGTATTATTATTAATTATCTCATCATAGATATTAATGACAATAATAAAATAATAATGTATCTAGAAGTCTATATTTTATTTATTTTGCCATGTCAGTGGTGTGACATGAATTAATATGGAGATCAATTAGGTCTTTTTTTGTTGCACTGCTTTATTTTTTAGCTAACTTCATATTAGACAGTGTTCACTGTTCACCTACAACAACATTTTATGATAACAAATGCAGGTATAGAGCTGTATCCATAGACATAGAATAGGAGTAGAACAGACATTTTCCTTTTAAATTAACATAGCAGGATGAGCGGCCATTTTCATATTTACACTTTTCATTGCAAAACTACTTATGTTAAGTTGCGGACTCACTGAGGAGAGGTTTTGCAGTAATGACTTAAAGGACAAGAGACATAGTAACATTAAAAAGCATTGAGAGCCAGAGAAGACAACTTAATGCTTCATCCACACCTGTCACAGCATGGGAAAGCACATTGATATCACCAGATGCAGTTCTTGAAGTAGAAGAAAAATAAGTCCCATTACTCCAGTTATTTAGTCACTTGGCATATGTGTGAGCCGGTGTCAGCAATCTCTTGCACCTTATTCTTATTTATGATTTTGGGTTGTACAAAATATATTTAATTGTAGTTATTTATTATATCTTTAAGCATGTTATAGCGTTCTGGCAGTCATGATTTGATTGTTCTATTATATTATTTAAATGCTATGCATCTTGTATAGTAGGTATATAATACCCCAATAATACTCCAAATGAAACAGTATAGGGTTATGGTGGTGTACTTTCCTGTGTTATTTGTAGCCTATAGTATTGCTCTATAACATTTTACTGTAGGATGCCTACAGACAGCTCATAAAACCTAAATAAATAGCTCACACCCTGTCTGAGCTATTTATTCAGGTTTAAGAGCAGCATATCAGTCAGGATGGTTGTACATATTACGCAGCAGGATAAAGAATCACTCTGAATTTCTTCATTAAATGAAAGATACTCGGACATTTTGGTATTTACATGTATCACGTTTGTCTGACCATTGTTTTTTCTGGAAATGATAGCCCTGTAAAATTATACTGCTGATTAAGCATGGTTTAAAAACACTGGAGCTGCAATGTTATGAACTGTCATCACGAGAAACTGATATAGAGAAGGCAGAAAAGGGTACCTCAAGCTTGTGAGAACTGCCGGTGCGGAATGTTTTTTACGGTACACGAAAGAGTGAAATGAAAAAGGGCCCACTTTGAGCACTAGCCTCATGAGTAACAACTTTGTTTGGCAAATTTTCTGTAACATTAGCAAATAAAATTAGCAAACTAGCAGACAATCGGCTAGTTAGATAGCTTGCCTAATTCTAGTCTGCTTAAATGCTTCACTAGTTACAGAAGATGGTCACAACGGTGGGCTGGTTAGCAGCAGTGCTCGGTGTAACAGTTTCTTGGCCTAACTCCCTGCCTGCTCAGGAGAAAGATAAGCTAGCTAGTTCAGTAGCTAGCCTTCTGGCTGAGCTAAGTCTGCTCTCTTCCCAGCGAGCTGCAACAACACTTAACAGCCCCACAGACATGAGTTGTCATTCTGACAATGGAAAACCATTGAATGTCCTGTCCTATTTCTATGGTCGCACCCTTTGTAGCTAGGAAGGATTGCTTGTGGGTTTGTTATTATTGTTGTAACAACTAACTGTATGGCGGATACAGGGACATATGAAAGAAGGAACAGGCTTTGCTCTTTTTCTTATTCACTTGGGCTCTATATTGGGATCCTGAGACTTGTAATGCACCCATTCACCAATCATGTGGTTGGCACAACTGTTTCGACTATGTCTGTATGAAGATGGCGCCTGTGTAGCTCATCTTCTAGCAGAGCGCAACAAATCCTGAGCCACCAGATTACTCAAATAATTGGAATTACATCCAGTTAACTATTGTTTCTATGTTGCGTGTGCCACAAACTATATATACTATCTGTCATGGTGATGTGGCTGGTCTCTTAAAGCTCTTGGAAGAGGACCAGGTCCAGACACCTGGGTAAAGCCCTGTTGGACCTGCACAAAGACTCAAACGTTTCCCAGAATCACTCATACACACAGGCTGGAGGGAGCAAAGGATGACTCATTTGTATTTAGACACATGAAGATAGGCATGTATAACCCAAGAGGTCCTTCATATCAGCCAAATCACCAACCTGCAGCTCCTCACAACTACGTAAGCACTGATGGCTGGTCCAAAACCAGTCTCAGGGTTGCAATTGCCAGGTAAACTAGGCCAGAATAAAACATATAGAATTTACTTTATTTATATAGCACTTTTCCTAACAATGTTACAACATGCTTCAAAAACATTAATTACATCCTTAGATAATAAGAATAAACAGATAATCTGGGCAGAGATGGGCAAAAATACATAAAAATTTATTTTGATACAAAATACCCCTCAAATCAATGTATTGAAATCAAATATAAAATACTGGTGCCAGAAAATGTAACAAAATACAATACATGTATTTTGTATTTAAAATATAGGAAATACTTCTTTCTAGATTTTCCGTTTTCTCACAATTTGGTATAGCAGAGCATTCCGGTTTGGGCTAAATAATGTACACAAATCTCTGGTTAACCCCACAAAAAGGTCACAGAATGTCAGTGTAACTAAGCAAAGCTATTAAAAGACAACAACTTGATTATATATATATATATTTATTAGAGTATATAAGTCCATTTTACATGTTTATAACACAATTCAACCATAAATATTAACATAAACCATGAATATGACTCAAGAGGACTCGAAAGTGACTCGAGAGAGCTCCCCAAGTTATGAACATATCTATTTTTATATCCCTAGCTTGATGGCACACATGATTGCCGCCTTTCTGGAAAGCTTACGACCTACGGAATCCACCAATTGCGCCGAAACCACTGTCACACAAAGCCTCAGCAAGATATCAACTACAAAAAACTGAAAATATGACTTATTTATGGCGGAAACAATATTCCACACGACCTTGCTTGGTATATTTTGGTGCATCTGCCTGAGCAGAGCGCCTCTGTTGTGAAACCAGAGGTGTCCAAGGTCCAGGAAGAAAGTTAGGGCATTTTTGCTTTCAGGGACCTAAACCTACGGTACACGAAATATGCACTAAATGAATTACTAAAAATATTTAACTTCACTTAATCAAAGTCAAACTTTGCAGAGATACTATTAACACATAGTGCTATTTTATAGTAGGAAAACATTTTTTTATTAAAAAGAGAAAATACATCCTGGACGTTTTTCTCTTTTTCGGACCTACTTCTTTCTCTCTTACATTGGCCAGTGGCATGGTGGGCCACATAGTTCTATATTACAGTGTTAAGGGTCTCATACATGTTCACACTGACATCTTTATGACATAATAATCCTTCCATTTTGGTTATTAAGACCCGACCTCTGAGAAGCCAGTTTAGTTGCCTTTAAGAACAACTAACTATTAAAATATTTCTGGTGTTACCGCCTCCTGTGCGGATGGAATATTATTCCTGCAAACGAGAACAGTCTCTCAGCTGGAGCTGAAGAGAGGAGGGTTGTGTTAAATCGAACAAAAAGGAGCTTGATATGTGAACTGTTTTTTAATTTGTGGAGAAAGTATTTTGAGTATTTTAAATACAAAATTACTGCTCAGTAAAATACTCTAAAGTATGATCCAAACACGGCTAATATCCCTATCATTGTTGACGCAAGTATGTGCTAGCACACTTAACAGCCCCACATATGTGAGTTGTCATTATGACAAAGGAAGACATGTGCTAGCATTAGCTCTCCAGCTAACAGCATCACACCGGGAAGAAAGAGGTCATAGTGGAGGACTGATCATCACTATAGAAGTGTAAGCACTGGTAGTCCTGTTAGCATAGCAGCTAGAACAGCCAAAAGAAGAAACATAAAGGCTAACAGCATCAGAATGAGTATGGCCTGGGCTTCGTGAATGTAATTGGGCTAAACCAGAAACTATAGCCATTAAGGACCACTCCATAGCATCTGCCTGAGGCCTGATAGACTTTAACTCTTAAGCGAGCAGAACATTGACTACAGTGATGCTAGGCGTTAGTGACAACAAGCTCCTTACAATCATTACAGTTATGATATATATATATATATATATATATATATATATATATATATATATATATATATATATATATATATATAGACACAGTATACTGTTTATGTATTAACACAAATGTCTCCAGGGAAAGACTCTGAGAGGCTCACGGTTAACTGGACCAATGGTTCTGGCATTCCAGAATGGAAAAAACAGCACTATGATTTATTTTTGTATCCATTCATTCTGTTCATCATGCCTTTTTCGTCTTCAGGACATTACATGCATTTATATGCAAGTAATGTCCGTATTACATCTGTATAATACATTATATTATCAAGTTTCCTGCACTTATTTATAAAATACACTGATACATACTTGTTCTGTTGAATACAACGGCTTGTAAATAGTTGTAGTTTATTTTTATGAATTTCAATATTTGTATAATTTTTAAATAGTTCAAAAATTGTTCTATTTATTAACTTCATTTGAAATGCTTGTGTAATTTCTAATTTTTTATATTTTATTTTTACATATTTTATACTAAATTCTAGTAGAGTAATAACGTCTCACATGAGCAGATAATTGATCTAATCCTTCCGTTTTAGTAATACTATTACCTGTCTAAGTTATCAACAAGGCCCGAGCAGCAAGGAGCTTTCTCTTGGCAGTGAGGAGGGGTGGGGGATGGGCGCGGTCACGTGGGGACGGTGAAAGTCATGTTCTGTGTAAAGTATCATAGGTTTCTGTTCTGATACGTCACACACTTCATGACTTTTACGTCCCCATCGTGCCCTCGGGCCCATGAGGACGGTCTGAGTCAGGTTCTGTGTGACGTTTCATAAGTTTCACTTCCGGTGACCACGGCCCCGCCCCCTCAGCGCGCGCTCTCGGGACGGCGTCAGACTGCAGCGCGGCTCAACACGTGACCTGACGGCGCGAACCTCGATGCAAATGGTGAGTTTGTAATGCTTGTGCTCCTTCCTAATGTACCATTACTCTGTTACTGTTCATACTGCTTGTACATGTGCTGTGTACACACACACACAGTTGTGTGGTAATGTGATAAACTAGCTAACGTTAGCTAGTTTATTACATTACCACACACAGCTGTGTGGTAATGTGATAAACTAGCTAACGTTAGCCAACACTAAGCGAGCAGCAAGTGAAACTGACCTGAGACCAGCCTTCCATTATCTAATTACTGTTAACTACAAATACATCATTTACACTTCGTGGAGGTTTTACAGTTACATTATAATGGGATTTAGATATGTATTAAAACGTATGTGTTATCATTATTATCTTTTTACTTTGAATGTGAGTGTTATGCTCAACAAAGTGATGTATTTATGTACTTTTTGGAACAAAGGGGATTTTCTCATCTTCCACGCCGTGAATATACATAATATAGAATATACATAATATAGAATATAGAGAGCATGATTAACACAGAGAGAGAGAAATAACTATGATATAACTATAGTGGAGTCTCGTGCACAAAATGAGCCCTTCCGTTGTTCGGTGGAGACTTAATGCTTGTGATGAAATGTATTTCATTATAACTTTGAAATCAAAGTGTCCCACTGACATCCCATAATATGACCAATGTCGTGCCAAAAAGTGATCGTCAGCCCAAAACTCATTCCCGTCTGCAGGAGCGCTCGCATGCTGCATATAGACTGTGTCTACGTCACTGCAGCTGGATGAGTTATAACATATATCTCTGTGTAATGACACCGCTAAGTCTTTGTGGACTGAATAATCACAATTGTGGTAAAGTATTTGCAGTTTAGTCTCATCAGGCATTTATGTGATATCAGGTTTCTGATGTTTATATGCATCTGGTATGTCTGATTATAACCAATATATTCCTTATTACAGTTTGAATATTGTTGGAGCAGCTTTAGGCCTGTAACCCATAAGAGGCAGTTTTCCATTCGCCTAAGAGTGATTACAGCATCTACCTGGTCACTGGAAGTTTATTTATACCTCAGAATGACTTGATTTCATTCATGATGGTTATATTTTAATAGGATTGTATAAGATTACAGCTGAGCTCATCCAGTCCTTTTTAGTTTTACTATAAGGATAATGGCAAAATAAATAATTTCTTAAATTTGTATATCCTTTAACCAGTCAGTAAGCCATGTGCATAGCAGTCTAGTTTCCAAATATGAATTGTAATTATTCAATTACAAGAATGGTTTAAGTTTCACATAAGACCTGTGCTATTACCACAGAATATCTTGAAATAACAAAGTTGCACTCACACAGGTTAATACATTATATTGTTACAGCTGTATTACATTGAGATCCAATTAGTTTTAGTCACGATCAACTTTTAAAATGTAGTATTTTTTCACATGTAAGCAGATATTGTAACTCAAATGGCCATGGGTATTGAGGTAGAATATTTAGCCTCATACTTTTAGAACAGAAATAGATCTCGTTACTATAATGATAATAAAGACAAGAAAATTACGTTTAGTCTCGGTCAAAATGTGATAATAGCAGCTCAGATAGCTAAATGATTCGTGTCATATTTTGTATTACAAATTCTACAACGACAGCTTGAAATACAGAGTACTGTGACATGTTGGATGTTGAATTTTGACTGAATGTGTCCTTTGTGCTTACAGGAGGATGGAGCATGCTTTTCATCCACTGGTGGCAGCTCTGAATGCAAAGGTGAGAGGGGGGCAATGAGATGGTTGTATATTGAGGTTTGTAGAAAGTTGTTTGTAAAAGTGTAGAATAGTATACTGAATACTTCAATTCAGTTTATTTTATATAGCCCAACATCACAATACAAGTTATCCTCGGAGGGCTTTACAGTCTGTAACATAACATCCTGTCCCGGGACCTCACATCGGATCAGGAAAAACTCCCCTAAAAAGATAGTAAAAACCCTTTCACAGGGAAAAAAGGAAGAACCTTCAGGAGAGCAACAGAGGAGGATCCCTCTCCTGATGGACAGAAGCAATAGATGTCATGTGACCAGAATGAATAGCGTAGTTACAGCACATTACATGAATATGACAGAAATTATTCATATAATGAGTAGTAGGCATGGTCCATGAGGGAGTCTATAAGTTTGCTATCCCAAACTGATCATGCTCTCTGGGTCATACGACTATTTAATGAGGAATCCAAATGCAAATGAAACAAATTGTTTCCATCAATGCTTGAACAGCCTCATGTTGGCATTATTAGTTAATCGTAAACCATATTAGTATTTTCATTCTCTGTAATATATTTGCATTTGTTAAATGACTTTGACCCTGACCAGAAGGAAGATGTAGGGTGTCTTTGGGTTATTAATTGACAGTTAACCTGCTCGACTGTAACTAGAATATAAATCAAAACAATGCTACAGTATTTCATTTCTTACAGACAGACTACAACTAGTTAATCACACATATTCAACTTAAATTGTTACTACAGTGTTTCCCACTGAATTCTATTCTATTCTAAATGTTCACTAGACTCTGGTCGTAATAGCAGATTGAACAGTAGGGGTCGAGCGAGGGGAGGTTGTCCACTACTTAATTGAAAACTGAGGTAGTCGTTGTCTTGGAAGGACAACGAATTAAAACGATAAAATGCTGAAATATACTTGGGTGGCGCCCTATATACCTGGTACGTATCAGTTTCAAGTGTGTGGGTCAAGTGATTGAGTCAAGTTTTCCAGCTGCGTAAAGTAAGAGAATGTTGTGTCTGGCTGGTAATATCAGGTCCATCCCTCTGAAATGTCATTTGAATAATATCAGCTTTTACCATCACACAGATTAGTCCCACACATGTGACTGCAGAACTCAGTTATGTTAAACTGTCACCAGTTTGGGTTCTACGTAGCCCTCAGTGTTCCTGTGTGGACAGAGTACTGAATATGACCCGATAGAGCATACATCATGTATAATAAGGCTAAAACTTAAACTCTTGTCTGTGTATTGCAGGCTCAAAGTCATGTAGGTAGGTGGCCCGTCCAATTTTTTTTTGATGTTTCTTTTTAAGGAAGAACACCAGTGGTCCAGTAACAGTATCGATATTCTTGACCCCACTCCAGCTGATGTTGATGACACCAGTGTTCCAGAGCTCAGGAGAACCGATTATGGTATTATGCATGATAGATGCTGGCATTGGTGGGTAGTAGCTTAGACCGTCTCTAGCATTTTATAGGGATGCGTTTAAATGAGTGCAGCACCAGCTCTGGCTTCCTCTGCCCTTTTATGTAATGTTGCTTAAACATCCATATGCTTGCTGTGTTTCCTAGAGATAATGGCTGATGTCAGTTCATCAGATACTGAAGATGAGGATGACGTGACTGGGATGGATGTTGCTCCTTGAACATCTTCACAGTTATCAGGTATGTAGGCAACTCTGCAAGGCCTTTTGGTGATGGCCCTGAAGCGCACTAATGACTTTTCACTGTATTGAATACTCATTTACTAAAAGAAAGCTCTTATGTTTTCAGACAGATCAGTGGTGGACAAAACCAAGATCCACATCCAGCCAAAGGTAATATTTTGAGTAAACGTGAAGATTATAGTAATTTCTGATCAAATCTTTATCTTGTAAAGAAAGCACACACGGTCCAGTGACATTTGCATTCCTTTTACTTTGCCTATATCATTTTTATTTCCAATCACTTTCCCTAATACGGTCTCCTTAAAATACCACGTAAATGTTTATTCTGTAGGCACCAACAAAATGCAGAGACTATTTGATTGCATGTATTAAATATATTTAAAGTCTGTTATTCTCACTTTGCTTGCGTTGGAATAGGTTGGCAGATGAAAAGATGCCGCTGGTTGGGGAGGTCTCTGGCAAATCACACACAACAAAAGGTAATCTGTTCAAAGTTTGTTCTGTTTCTTCCCTGGGGTCCAGTGCGTGGGGTATTTTTTTAAGTTATTGAGCGAGTCCACTGACATGAGATGGGCTTCTGACACAGTTGTTCTGTTGACTTAAGTTTAATCAAATTCATCAAGACCTTTGACTCTCCTCCCCTCACCTGTCTTTTCATACTTTCTTGTCTCACCTGTCATCCTGTTTAATAATCGAAATTAAGTAAGGCATTTTCACATTTCATATACAGGAGCCAAAACGTGTGTAGCAACTCATAATGTAATACCTGCTCATACTGTAGTGTCATCCACCTGATAGAGAAACATTAGGAGGCTAGACCGAAGAAGAACTGTGTGCTCTTGTTCTAGTGGGGTTTGAATGTACCAAGGTACTATATTTAAGTAAAACCTTTAGGTACTTGCACTTAAGTTGAGTATTTTCATTTCATTTAACTCTATACTTCTAGTCTACTACATCTCAGAGGGAAATAGTGTACTTCTAACTTTTTTAAATGTTGCAATTTGAGTTACAAGTTAGACTACTTTGTAGATTCAGATTCTCTATCCAAAATATACATACAATAATAAACTATGACGATCAGTAAGTAGTATATAACTTAGTTAATACGTGTATTAAGTAGTTACAATTAGCTCCACCGTTACCAGCTGCAACATTAAAGTGATTAACACATTAATACATCGATAATATTATCCACTGATTTTGGCCTACCTTAAATATATTATTTTGTCCATTCTGCATCGTGAGTATTCTTTAACGTTCGATACTCAAGGCACATTTCTCTGCTTTATTTTTATGCTATCGCTCTGTGTGTTTGTATCACAAGCATGCACTTGGTTTTGGTGTGCGCAGATTTTGAGACCAATTAAACAGCATATTAAAGTAACTGGCATCATTATGTAAGGAAAAATTATTTCACATGCTAAGGATCATCCAGTATATTAAATTCAGAATCATCTCTGTAAATGACTTATTTGTTCAGGTCAGTAGATCTTATTTAGTCCTAAATTCTGTCCCACATTCAGGAGGTTTCATCAATTTACAACTGATTGATGAGAATGTCCTCTCCACTAAACGGACAATGCCCATACTCCACTTGTGTCATGTAATACTGAAACTAATGTTAGTGTCGATAAACCTTGTCTTTCTTCATACTTTTGCAATTACCTTCTGTATTTCTGTTGCTAGTTCTATTTCTGTTGTTACGGATACTGTTGCTCTAAATACTTTTGTTACTGCAACTACAGGTTGTTCTGCTAGTTATTTTTTTAGTACAGTCAAGACCTGTTGTCATCATAGCCTTATTACTTGCTGGTTATTGAATAACATGAAATTACTGTCTCATTTGATTCAGGGTCCAAAACTAAAAAGATGAAATGGACCAAAGATGAAGTCCAGGCAGTGGAAAGAACCCTCATGGACAACATCAACACTGGGAGAGTGCCTGGAAAAGCCCAGTGTCTGGAGTGCATTCAGGCATCCCTTGCACTTAAAGGGAGGAGTTGGGAGGGCGCAACATATTATGTGAAAAAAATCATATTGATGCGATAAAGAGAAAGCCATTCATCTCTTGATTTAAAACAGCTACAATACCCTGTTATTGTGTTTATATATATATATATATATATATATATATAAATAGTTTTAAAAACCAAGCTAAGTTTTCTTTACATTAATCCCTTGTTTTAAAACAGCTACAATACCCCGTTATTGTGTTTTATATATATATATATGTATATAGTCTTACAAACCAAGCTACATTTTCTTTACATTAAACCCTTTTTTTAAAACAGCTAAAAGACCCGTTATTGTGTTATATATATATATTATAAATAAAGCTGTGAAGTTTGAACATTTCTATTGAGTGGAGTTTAATATACACAGATAATGAGTCATTATATCATTATAACATTTAATGGTGAATATACAAATGCAATATGAAATTAATTAACAAAATACAATACAGAAAACAACTCTTTAAAAAGAAATACCGCTCATTAGTGTTTCTAAAAACATATCCTCCATTGCATTTCTTTAACAGTGTCACCTGGTGGTGGTTTGTGTTATGACACAATAGGCGCGTCCCCACCGGGATAGAAAAACCGGTAAAAAATTAAGCTTTCTAAATTTGAGAATTTTTTATACTTGAGTTAATATTTTGGTTCCCATGACCCCACAGAAATTTATGTGATGAAAAGTATGCTGTTATTCAATTTAGAAATCGGAGTCCCCACCGGGCACCTCCTAGGCGAGGTCCTCACGGGGCTGCGATTACAAGTATGTGTGTGTGTGTGTGTGTGTGTGTGTGTGTGTGTGTGTGTGTGTGTGTGTGTGTGTGTGTGTGTGTGTGTCAGCACTAATATACTGTCTGTCTCCCTCTCTCAGCAGGTGGAAGAGGAAGGTGTGATGGAGAGAACAGAGACGGAGGCTCAGTCCTGTTACTGGTAGAATGTGTGTGTGTGTGTGTGTGTGTTGTTGCTAAAGTTATCAGGGCGGTTATCTCCCGTGTGTGTGTGTGTGTGTGTGTCTCTTCCAGATGGTGGATAAGAGGCCGTGCCTTTATTAGCCAGCTCTGGCCAGATAAAGACTGGTATTGATCCCAGGTTGAAAGAGCAGGTTCGTCAAACACGGCTGATTTACAGAGAACTGATAATGGCAGCGCCGGGCAACCGAGGAACCCCGGAGAAGAGAACGAGAGAGAGGAGTAAATCAACAGTGTGAAGGGGAGGGTGTGTGTGTGTGTGTGTGTGTGTGTGTGTGTGTGAGAGAGAGAGAAGGGGGGCAAAAGGCTAAAACACACAAATAAAGAAACAAAGACACCGAGTCAGTTTGCCATCGACGGACAGAAACTTGCTCACATGTGCAGTCTGCCTGAGCTCTGTCATCTTCCTCTATCTCACACACACACACACACACACACACACACACACACACACACACACACACACACACACACACACACACACACACACACACACACACACAGAGCTAATCTCTAATCTCGTCTCGATTAGCACCTGACAGAATTTCCATGGGTTTATCAAACCAAGCCAACCAACAGACGCTTATCACTTCCAGCCCCAAAATTTCACAAGAGCAGGAATTTTTTAGATTAAAAAAAAATAAAAAATAAATGGAAGAAGAAAAAAAAAGCTTGTGAAATCTTGAATAAGTCAAAAGAATATGAGTGAAAAAGTCTGCTATCGCACGGTACGAGGCGGGAGGGCGGGTTCACTGGAGCCAAGATGGAACCCAGAGAATGTGTTGTGTTCATTTATAGAGCGATGGAGATAAAGGAGAGCAACATAAAGGCTCCTCCGTCTGTTTTAGTCTCTCTGGTGGCGGTAACGGCCTCCTGGCAGATAGCAGGGAGATGAAAGAAAGACTGAGTCCTGATGAGCAGATACATCCTGTAATAACCACTAATAACTGCCACATCTGGTTACTTTACTAGAAGAGGAGCGTGTTGGTGTGAGTATGAAGAGACAGAAAAACAAGAGTTCTCCCGATGAGAGCCGGGTGCTTATTGAATCAAAATGTCAACCTTTACTGTCAACAGATTTCATCGGGACTATTTCCTTCATAGAAAGTAGTTCCAGAGAAAACCTGTAGAATAGCAGGTATCAGGTATCAGGTATCAGGGTTCATACACACTCTGACCAATGGGTTTCATGACTTTAAACCAAATGTCCATTACAAACATTTAGTGAAATCTGGGTGTAAACATGAAAAAGTGAGTAAATGTAGTATTTAAACTAACAATGAGAATACAAAGCATACAGTAAACCTTAAATGACGAAAATGAATGAGACAATAGTTTGATTAAAAGAATAAACATTTATATAGATGCCTGTATGTATGCCTGCTTATATTCTGAGTCTTTCTTTTTAAAGCATATTCATTATTTCAAACTCAGCGTAAATGAACGACATGAACACATGAATAGAACACATTTACATGACTTCTCCAGGTTTTCCATGACAGTAAGAACCCTGAGGTTTAAGTGCACAGTTTGTGTTTATCTGCTTGGTTCCTCCTCTCACCTTCGTACAGCGACGTGAAAGGCGCTGGGCTCGAGTCCCCCTCTGCTGAATCGTCTGGGTCCGAGGCTCCGCCCTCTTCTCCTGATAGGCTGAGGTTGTCCGGTGTGTTTTCCTCCTCGCCGCCGAGATCCCCGAGGGAACCTGCAGAAGAAGAAGAAGAAGAAGAAGAAGAAGAGAAAATGAACATTGGTTTCCTGCTTCCTGTCGGGTCTTGAACCTACAGAGCTGCACCTGATTCTGACGGAATACCAAAGAAGAAGAAATAAGGACCAATATTGCCTTCTGGATGGAGACATCATGTATTGTTTAAGTAGAGACTGGCAGATCCCTTCATGTTTAAATATACCCACACAAAGACACATGCATAATAAGAGTAGAGGTCTGTCTGTGGACCAGCAGGATATCTGATCCCTGCAGGAGGACCGTCCTCCCAGAGGATCAGACAGAAGGGAAATAAACTGTGGGGAGGAAAATACCCCAAACACACCGATGCTCCTCTTTTTAACCGGACTCATTCAAAAAGGGTTTCCAGAATTGGACGAGCTGAACGGTCTAATCCAGAAGATTAATAGCAAGAAGCCAAGGGGGACCTTAAAGCCAAATGACAGTATACCTAAAATATTAGCTAAAAGAGTGATTAGTGCAGGGCTGATCTGTATCAATTACAGTTTCATAATCCCTGCTGACCATAGTAATTATACACTACTTTTGATCTATTTTAGCCCGTTTGAAGATTACATCCACGCAAAAAAAAGAGTCAGTTAATATGGATTTAATGTGACTTTTTTGAAATTGCTTCATTAATAATACTCCTTCTATAGGATGAATTCATCCGGCTGCTTCATGGTGCATAAAGAGCCTTGAAATACAGTCATATTTATTTATTTTTCTTCTTCTGTATCTAAAGAGCGAGTTACAGTTATTAGTGCTGATCATGAAAGGTCGTTTTTATAATAATGACACGCTCCGGTCCCGAGAGAGAGTTATCCATTCAGGAACAGCATTTCCTTTAAGAGGATTAGGAAGTGCCAGTGAAGCAGAAATGGTTAATCACTGCCGAGGGAGACAACAACGCTCAGTCAAGGAAGGTGGGCGACTGAGTCAGAGGGAAATGAACACCCAGACTACCAGGAGGTTGTGGTTTTATTTCCCGCCTTTCTCCCCCAACAGACAGGTTGTAATTTAATTTCCATTAAGTTGTGTCGAACCAACGGAGGGATTGTTTCTGTAAAGCCGTGACTGGGGGCGTCTATATTTACAATACTGGAACAAAAGGACTCTATAATCTATACAAAGCACACAACAATACCCATGAATAAAGAAGCTTGTAGAAAAAAGGGAGAGGCAATTTTTCTAATTCTGTTAATTTCACTTCCAAAGCAATTAAAAGCAGGCAGAGATAATGCTGGGAAACAATCGCCGGCTGACAAAGTGTTTCTGTCTTTGTAAATGAAACATCTTTAGGCTAATTTCAACTTCCACGCCTGCATGGTTCGCTCTAATTTCAGATAAAATGAACACAGCTAGATTTGGACCTTCATAAAAAAAGTAGAGGAGAAAGAGAAGAAAGATCGATCCTGTACACAATATTTTTAGAACGTCGCCAAAGCTCTGCTGGATCTAATTTCCAGTATCTATAAG
>JBAMJR010000057.1:1737500-1800000 GCA_038501785.1 Myoxocephalus aenaeus | reverse complement strand
GAAACCGTCACAGAAAAGGTGATGTGTGTGTGTGTGTGTGTTGATGGTTTATCTGTGTTGTCGGGACTGAAGTGTGATCACAGTCACAATGTGGGGACCCCGACACAATGAGGACAGTTTTACATCCCATAATGTAAACTTTACATTTTAGAGTGAAGACTTGGTTGAGGTTATATTTAGGTTACGGTTATAATTAGGCTGGTAGGGGTTACGGTGAGGGTTAGGGTAAATGTCCCCGAAAGTCATGAAACCACGACCGTGTGTGTGTGTGTGTGTGTGTGTGTGTGTGTGTGTGTGATCTCTTTATAGCAGATTATGGGGAAATGGATTAGAAGTGATATCCAGATTACCGTAGGTTGTCATAATATCAGATTAGTTTTATGCTCTGCTGTATTTAATTTCTCCTTCTAACAAACATTCTGATTTTATTCAGTATTTCATTCTGACCGCGTCTACTTTGGATCACTGTGAAGTTCATTTTGGTAATGACGTTTTTCGTCATATTTGTAGGAATTCTCCTCACATCCGTCAATCAATAAACTCAATGCTCTGACAGGAAGAGAAACATGAATCTGGTGTCTGTAATAAACACGTTCATTGTGACCATTTTGTGGGAGTGGCTTTTGAGGGAGGACTGACATGTTAACTTGGCCAACACTGGGCTGTTTTATTCTTTGGATAATATTTCAAATCTAGCTGGTTATTACTGGTTTCTTCAAGGTGAACTCAGCTTTAAGGTACCGTCACCAAAATAAACACAACCTGCAGATGTGTTGCATTAGCAGTCTGGAGGTCTGGAGCCCGGCTCGTCCTTTACCCAGACGTTATCATTTATTTGTCTTTTTGTTATTTTTTTATATTTGCTGGCTAACTTTAAAGCATCATTTTAATGTGTACATGTATGTAAGATGTTCCTTCTTCGTCACCTCTACCTTAATAACTTTATTTATTTATTACGCATTGACTTGTAAGATATTTACAATCAAAGTGTAGCTCAGATGTACATTTGTGTTTTGGTTTTGTTGGTTTTGGAATTTAAATATCTTTGTATCAAAAATACATAAAAAAATTAAGCAAAATAGAAAACAGTATTTGTGTTCAAAAGATAAACTCATGACGTGATTCGTAATGATGGTATTAGAGCTGTAAAAAGGATGATATCCTGAATGTATCAAGATATATCTATATATACATATCTATCTATATATATATAGATAGATATGTATATATATATATATATAGATAGATATGTATACTTCATATGTAGGTTTATGAGTAATGTTTGAAGAATTAGTGTGTTTTAGTTTATTGTCTTTTGAAGAACAGTAAAGTTGTCATCACAATAGTAACAACATTGTATGAACGGATAACCATTAATATAGTTATTCCTGATTAATGCTGTGGATGGGATATGTATGTAGATGTGGATTCCAGTGGTAGAAATGGATCTTCTTTCCTGTCTCTCTCCACACTCAGAGGTTTTATTCACATAGCGATTCAAAGTCACTTTTCAAAGTGAATCTAGATGATCTGTGTCGTTTGGCTTTTCTGTGACTCACCACGATCTGGAAGTAGTCGCTGGGGATGACTTCCTCTCCGTTCTTCATCCAGCGGACGGTCGGCGGCGGGTTCCCCGTCACGGCGCACTCCAGCTCCATGTCCGTGGACTCGTAGGCGTACGTGTTGGTCGGGTAGTTCAGGAACTGAGGAGGCACTGCAGGAAACACAAAACAACACATGAACAAAAGAGAAACTTTCAAATGTCCCACGCAGTTTAGCTCTCATTTTAGAATGTTTAGTTCGGCTTATAATATTTATCCCCAGTATTTAGAATCGTAGTTATTGATCTTGTGCTCGAAATGAGCAAAACCTGTCCAGGGATCCAGGGACTATCCAGGGACTCTTGTCAGCACCTTAAGGTGTCCAGGTGTTGGTGACTTAACACTTCCGGAACTTGCGACGCAGATCCACGTTTTACAATATTTGGTAAACCAATTTCCATCATCAACACAGGTCGTCCACATGAGTAAAGTTATGTTTTCACAAGAGATATGCAGAGTTTCCAAAATCAAGATTCAATTGTTCGGCTTTCGGGCCATATTATCCCTTTACCCTTGTGCCTTAGGACAATGGTGCCTCATTATATAGAGAGCTGAGATTGTTCTGGAATGATGTAACACATGAGTATGTATCTGATATGCAAATGCCTTTAAAAGGTGAATTTAAGAAATGATGTCAAATGGAGAAAATGACCTGAGTCCCCAGAGGGTTAAAAGTTGGGCTGAGCTGCTCTGGCATTCTACACATCGACGTGGAATCTGTTTATAGAAATGAGCAGAGCGCTAAATATATGTTGAGTTTGTGAATGATTCTCCGTCAGAATTAGCAAAGGGAACTTCGAGGTTTGGGGGTTTGGGGTAGGAGTGGCTGCAGCGCTCCCTCTCTCCTGTCAGAACCATAACAGCAGTCTACAAATCCAAACTAAGAAACGGTTTGCTCTCCGTCGATTGGTCGCTCCGTTTCAGTTTCAGAACCACAGACAGCGCCGCAGCACACCGCGCTGTCCGTGGTCCTGAAACGTCGCTGCTGATCAACAGTGGAGTGGGTGGTGGTGACCGATTTCCATCGGCTGCTTTGAAGCTCACGCCTTGAGGGAAAACATATTCTCAAAAACATCCAGAAAAAGCCGTCTCTCGTCTCTGATCTGAAGTGACTGCTGGTAAACCGTCTACGGGCTTCCTGTGAACAGGAAGGAAGGAGGGCGAGGCGGCTGCCATGTTCCAGCTGTCACTGAACGTTGTCTTCCACAATCTGGACGGCTGCTCGCGGCAGAAGCCTCGACGGGGACGAGGACAAAGCCTCGAGACAACAAACACGTTCTCCCCGTCAGCAAAAACACGCCGGGAACGTCCTGTAACTGTCAATGAACACGCACACACGTGTTCATGATCGTGTGTGTTCATGATGTCCTGTTACATAAACACAATATAGTGCGGGGCAAAGAGTAAGCGGTTTCCACAGTATTTCCTCACATGTGTGTATATTTGAAGATTTAAGGAAGGATGGGTGGGTGGAATGAAAAGAGAATAAAGTTAGAAAGAGGACAATTAAGGAAGGACTCAATGAAGGGAAAAGGTGAGAAAGACTTGAGAAGAGATGTTAACGGGCGATTGAAAAAAAGGGAAGAAGGAAACAAAAAAAGGGAAGGAGCGAGGAACCAGGAAGGAAGGTGAGAGGAATTAGTGAAAGAGAGCGAGCAAAGACAGATAAACTAGAAGGTGAGAACAGGATAAGAGATGGATGATGGAAGGAAGAGAAGAGAGGAAAGGTAGGAAGTTAGCGGAGGAGAGCTGTGTCGATACGTCGTTATCTGGTGGTGTAACTGTATCGCTGCAGTAATGCTCTAATTAACACACAACGATTTCCCTTAAACCCAGAGCCGCTGCAGCCGCCACACACACACACACACACACACACACACACACACACACACACACACACACACACACACACACACACACACACACACACACACACACACACGTGTCCAGGAATCAGCCCAGGACGCCGGACACCAGAGACACAGACGCTACGTAGCCTGGTTCTGAGCCAGGCGGCAACCTCCGGTTCTGACAAGAGAAGCACATTTAGAAGAGTCTTAAACTTGCATTATCTTTACTGACCAGCAGGGGGCGACTCCTCTGGTCGTTTCTATGAAGGTAGTGTAAAACTGAAAAAGCGGATGCATTAACAAACCAAGCTAACAGACGACTACACTGTAAGGGCAAAATGCTCTTTGATAAGGGCGCTCCGATCGATCGGCTACACGTGATGCGATGTGACGTCTGATAAGATGCGATGTGACGTGATGCGATGTGACGTGATGCGATGATCCGAGTTTATGGTTTTTCTATTTGGTGCAAACGTTCATCGGTCTGAGATGTTGTGATCCATTCAGAGCTCTAGAGGTGAACCAGGAATCCACCAACATTGAGTTTCACGACAATATGTTCAATATATGAAGAAGTTCAGGAGGGATAACAGCTCTTCAAGTCTCTCTGTGGAGACAGTAAGACTTCTGATTGTAAAAGGTGACCACTGTTTACCTGCGGCCTGTTGAGTCACACACGGTGATATTCTCATAACACCATGACATCTTTAGACTCTCTGCTCTCTTATCCCACGGCATGACCTCTCCTGTCTGAAGTACCGAGGAGAGAAGATGCTGTTTCTTCTTCCTGGACGATGGCCCTCTCGCTATGGAAGACGACCGCTCTGCTACCGATTACCCAGCAGCCTTTGTAGCGTTGGTGGGAATTCCCTCAGCGTCCCCTGATTGTTTGGATGAGGGTTTTCTTTTTAACACTGATTACCTGGCCATCTGAGGAGACGTGTTAACAAAAGCTTTTCAGGCGACGCTTTGTGATGCGAAGCGGCAACAAGCAGGACGCCATTCTACTTCCTGCTGGAAACAGCTGAGCGCGGCCATTCATATGGTAATACAGACGTGTCAACGAGCGGCTGACCTCTGCATACACAACCGGTCTGACTCCACGCCGCCTGGAGGAGCGCTCACCTGGACCATCAGCATTTACTATCATGGAAGAGGTTAATGAATATGATGGAGCAAAGACAATGGAACACAATAAGGGAATAATGTGCTGCTGCGCCTCTCTCTCTCTCTCTCTCTCTCTCTCTCTCTCTCTCTCTCTCTCTCTCTCTCTCTCTCTCTCACACACACACACACACGCACACACACACACACACACACACACGGATCAGTGATGCCGCCTCTATAGCTGCACCATAATGACTTCCACTCAGCATTCAAATGGAAATCAGCTCAATCGTTCATTTCAATGAACATCTGCTCTCTGTGTGTGTGTGTGTGTGTGTGTGTGTGTGTGTGTGTGTGTGTGAGAGAGACACACAGAAACTCGTTAGCCGCCTCTTTATATCTGCACTTAACCACCAATTATCATTAAGTGTATACACACACACACACACACACACACACACACACACACCTGATCCGTCTCTGTGGACATGGTGTCTGATGTTAGCTGCAGCTTTAGAGGACCGGACAATCATTATAAGTGATGTGTGTTTAGCATCTATATGCTTCTTCTGGGAAAAAATGATTTCCCAGTTCAGAAATGTAATATGATTTGATCTGTACATGATTTAATGGCCCTCTGTGCTTTAAGGACCTCCAGTGATTCAGTATTGCAAAACTCAAAAGAGAGAAAGACCCAAATCGAAGTAACAGAGGCCAAAATATTCTGATGTTGAGTCTGGGTCCAAAACATCTCCCATAATGCAACTAACTATATTTCCCTGCCAATTAAATACCCACGTCTTTTTTTGTGTTTTATTTAATGCAGGCTTTCCATATATGAGATGCATATTTTGTACAATTTGTTATGTAAAAAACAAGTAAATGATGAAATTTAGATTAAAAAAACGTCCGTTTCATCTTGTAACTCAGTGACAACTGACAACACGGATGCACATATAAAGTATTCAGTCATCTTACAGACAATAGAAATAGTAACACCACGCTGTAAGAGGACGAGACGTCATGCATCAAAGTAAAGTAAAGTAAGTAGAGCAGCAACATTAGGAGTATTGTTTTGATTGCAACTGGATGGATCATAAACTACCGTCTGTCTTCATGCAGTACAACATGATGCTCTCCAGAACCTTCCTCTCCACCCCACATGCGGCAGACTGCTGATCATGTGACCTCCAGGTAATCGTCAGCCTGGACATGATTTCTGTCATGCAGCGTCTTCTGTTAGTGTTCATTACGTCTGTGCCGCTGAGAGAACTCTCTTCCTCCTTTGTCTTTGCGCGCTGGAAACACATTTCCTCTCAAACCGAGGCGGAGGAATCCTCATTACAGGAATGAAACTGTTCCCGCCGAGAGCCGCAGATCTTCCTCCGGCTTTACATTCACTTCCAACAGAACCGCTGAGCGAGCGCCAAACAAATCCGAACGGTAATCAATCTGTGAATGGAGTCGCGGGGCGGGGGAGCAGAGTTTAGAGAGCGATGAGGAACTGATGGCGGCCACGAGATAAAGAAGTCTTAATGCAGGACTGAAAGCACACTGTGATAAGCTGCTCTTATTCCTGGTTCCTACTTATGGAACGTGTATACACCACGTGATGTGAAGCTTCGGGGTGGAAGGACCTCGTGTCCCGCGTGTAAGCAAAGGTCAACGCTGACTTATGTAGTGACGTAATGTAGGTACTCAGCTAGCCAACAGGCCGAGGATGTGTTGTTATCACCGTCAGTGTTCCATCACGGTCTCGTCCTAATCGGCGATCCATTGTCCTGACCTCAGAACAAAACCAAAAAACGACCTCTGACAGAACTCCGGCTGGATAAATCTCCTAGTTTAACAGAATTTGAATGTAAAGTCTCTCTCTGTTAAAGGTGCATTAACAACCATCAGATGCTGCTGGACGTCCACGTTTCCCCCGAGCAGAAGCACTAGGATACGTTTAGATTGTAAATCGGGAAAACCGACTCATATTATCGACTTCCGACTTCGTCTCGGAGAAAAAAAGGTTGTTGAAGAACGTCATTCCTTCCAGTTTGCGAGAACAAAATGAACATGGCTTACAACTATAACAGGTGTAATTGATAGAAATGAACCAGGGTGTGTGTGTAACCTTCACCTTCAGTGTGTAACAGCAGCAGGGCTCGGCCCACCTAATTGGAACAGGACTCTAATTAATGTTATTAATTACAGCTGGGTTTATCCTGCAATGACATGGAAATGCCCTGTTGAGGCGACGTGGGGTTCTTATCACAAAGAGAGGAGCAATTACAGCGTCACCGAAGGACAAAACACCAGGGAAGAAGGAAACATTACCTGGAAATGATGAAGTAGTGGACGGGCTTCTGTTTACGGTCAACCACAAAGGGAGCCGCGCCTTCATCTGGTCTCAAAGACAGGCTTTTATTTCTATATTTCTATTTAGTAGGACTCTTGTTTGCCATAGTTTGGTGTTTACCCATTATCATGATACACTCACACATTTCAACAGCACGAATTACCTCCAGTGAAGCCGACGAGGAAGCGTCTTAAACCTGCATCCTCTCTCCTGACCACCAGGGGGCGACTCCTCTGGTTGTATAGAAGTCTATGCTTCATGTGTTAAAGCTGCATTCTCTTATGTCCACCAGGGGGCGACTCCTCTGGTTGTATAGAAGTATATGCTTCATGTGTTAAAGCTGCATTCTCTCTTATGTCCACCAGGGAGTGACTCCTCTGGTTGTATAGAAGTATATGCTTCATGTGTTAAAGCTGCATTCTCTTATGTCCACCAGGGGGCGACTCCTCTGGTTGTATAGAAGTCTATGCTTCATGTGTTAAAGCTGCATTCTCTCTCCTGACCACCAGGGGGCGACTCCTCTGGTTGTATAGAAGTCTATGCTTCATGTGTTAAAGCTGCATTCTCTCTCCTGACCACCAGGGGGCGACTCCTCTGGTTGTATAGAAGTCTATGCTTCATGTGTTAAAGCTGCATTCTCTCTCCTGACCACCAGGGGGTGACTCCTCTGGTTGTATAGAAGTCTATGCTTCATGTGTTAAAGCTGCATTCTCTCTCCTGTCCACCAGGGGGCGACTCCTCTGGTTGTATAGAAGTATATGCTTCATGTGTTAAAGCTGCATTCTCTCTTATGTCCACCAGGGAGTGACTCCTCTGGTTGTATAGAAGTATATGCTTCATGTGTTAAAGCTGCATTCTCTTATGTCCACCAGGGGGCGACTCCTCTGGTTGTATAGAAGTCTATGCTTCATGTGTTAAAGCTGCATCCTCTCTCCTGACCACCAGGGGGTGAGTCCTCTGGTTGTATAGAAGTCTATGCTTCATGTGTTAAAGCTGCATTCTCTCTACTGACCACTAGGGGGCGACTCCTCTGGTTGTATAGAAGTCTATGCTTCATGTGTTAAAGCTGCATTCTCTCTCCTGACCACCAGGGGGTGACTCCTCTGTTTGTATAGAAGTCTATATAAATGACTCTACTTCTCTTGATGTATTCCCTCAGTAAACATTGTAAACATGAGTTTATGTCTCAATCTCTAGTTTCAAGTCTTCTTCATGATGTTTGTGTGGATGTTTGTCTCTTCAGGGTTTTACGGTACCGGTGATTGGACGATGTTGTTTCTACTGTTGATGAAAACGTATCTGACGGATTGTTCTCTGACAGCCGTGTTTCTGAGGACACAGAAGATCCGCATGGCGTCTCATTAGCTTTGCGCGGCCCTCGCTGTCCGACAGATCAGATCATCACAGCCGGGCCGAGGCGCCAGAGGCCCGCCTCACCTGTCCGTCCCAGCTGGAGCTGTCTGTCTGACAGGTGAGGCGGGAAGACAGACCGGCAGGAAGGGAGGACTCAGACAGACTGTGACGTCACGGAGGGAGTAGCGGTGCAACGGATCATAACACTCCCGGTTTGGATCAGAACAAAAGAAAAAAAGGGCCCAAATATAACTTTTAGAGATCTCAGATCAAGTTGTTTTGCCGCCGATACTAATTGATGATCATTGATGATCCATATTAACAGATGCAGATCCCTTTGTTGATTGATTATAAGCTGGTCTAGAACGATCCAGACGAGTTATTGTTTTGCCACCGCCCCAAAAATCCTTTCAGCCACCAAATTATCCTTTTACTTTGCTATAGTACCGTAAAAGTCGGATTACAAGCCGCTACTACCTTCGGTCAGTGTCCCCGTTAGCTCCCCGCTGTAGCCAGCTGGCGCTCATGCTAGTTCCCTGCTAACTTCCGCTAGCTATCCGCTAACTTCCGCTAGCACTCCGCTAACTCTCCGCTAGCTCCCCGACAACCACCGAAGGTAGCAGGACCAGCCCCCACTCGACACCCGACTTGGGCAGAGGGGACGCGGGCAGTGGCAACAGCAGCGGGGAGCTAGCAGCAGCGCAAGCTAGCGCTGCTCCTAGCTTGCTACAGCGGGACACTGATCGGAGGTAGGAGCGGCTTGTAACCCGACTTTTACGGTAATTGTAGTGGGTTTTTCTTCATAAAAACACAGGAAATAACCGATTATATGTTTATGGATTAAAACAAATGTTGTCATTCGTAGTTTTCATGATGTATTAATAATACAGGGATTGTAAAATCCCAAAAATATTGTCTGCCACGAAACCGGACCGTGGCGCTAAAAAGTGGACCGCTGCGTTACGCCTCTACTGCTGAGGGTCCTGAAGCATGATGGGTAAAGTGTAGAAGGAGGTAAGGACAGAGGAGACGAAGGAAGGAAACAGAACAACAGATTGTGCTTAAACTGTGAAAAAAACCTTCATTTCTAGAAGGACTTCTATTTGACGTAACATCAACATGCAGATGGAAGGATTAAAGACTGCAAACAAATTCCTGCTTTGCACCCTTTTTTTGTTTTTTTTGAAAGGGCTCTAAGAACTGTGATTTTTAAGCACTTCTATTTAAGTTATTATTTTACTTTTTGAAATGACTTTTTGAAATGAAATGGAGGCGATCTGACCCAGGAGGAGAATCAGCCCAAACATCTGAACAACGGCAGACGGTGAACGTGAACAGATGGCTGCTATTTCCAGTTTCACCAGACGGCGTTCTTGCTTTAAGTCGGGGAGGAGGCTCCTCCACAAGGTCGCGTGTGGCGGGCGATATCTCATGACGCCTTTGAGCTGGGTGGTAAACGCAGAGGGGTCATCATGTCGGGGTCAGGTCCAGCGGAAAAGTCACGTTAAGTCCTTTTGTCTCTTAAGCTTTGTAATCCAGGATTTGAACTCAATCAAGTCAAAGAGGGGAAATAAAAAGGACGGGCCAGGATGATTTGATTGGTTGGCGGGGTCGTCCCAGCGTTATTAAATCCTGTGAGCGGGGAGAGAGAAGTGAGCAGCGTGGACAGACTGAGGAGGATTAGTCTGAACATACGCGACCAGCGAGGCGGCGGCGCTTTAATCTGGCTCATAGGAGAGATGTGATGAGAGTGCTGAGGGACGGAGAGGCGGAGTCAGAGACAGAAGGATGAGGAAAGGAAGACCATCAGGTGTTCAGCAGAGTGCTGGAGGAGTCCTGGTTCCACTTCCTGAGTCAGCTTCCTGTTGACCGCTGTCACCAAACTGTGTGTGTGTGCAAAGCCATTGACAACAATATGCATTTTCTTATATTTTGGGGGCTATTGCACACCGGGGGGGGGGGGGGGGGGTGTTTTGAAAATGTAAACGCCAGTATATATTTTTGAGCAAAAATGGCACTTGTATTTGTCAGAGGGCGCTAGATTTGTCTGAGCTTTTTCTCCGTCAGTAAATCATCCAGATCATCCCCTCTATTAATGAACACAGCAGGAAGAACACACACTCTCTTTCTCCTTTTAACCGTGACTCTAGCAGACCACGTCCACTCCTGTCGTTCTTACCTTTCACAATAAAAGCCCTGGACATAATACACCGGATGCAGGTGAGCATTCTGCACGTTAGTGTCGTTAATGCCCCCGAGTAGAAGCCCTTCTAGAGGTCTTAGTGAGGTCTGTTCATGTAATCGTATGAACCCCAAATGAGTTATACTACTTGTGTTATCTTATATAATTTTTTTCAGAATTTATTTGTGATTTTTAAAAAATAAAGAATTATAACATATTTTGATCATAACTAAAAACATCCAGCATGATATGAGCAATATTTCCAAAGCTGGCCCAGAGTTTTTCCAACTCCAAGGTTCAAGGCCTAAACAACAACCTACAGAGTTGTAAGACCCCTCTGTGTAAAGATAATGACCTAAATACCACAATAAAACAAAGCCTTGGGGTGTTACCAAGGAGTTTTAGACAAAAAACTGTGTCGTTCGGTTCAAAAATGGAAAAGTTATAACATGCATGCCTAAAATTGCTCGGGTTGGTGCATGCTGGGTATTTTTCTTTGCATAAATCACTGCTTAAGACGTGTGACGCGTTCTGAGAAACCTCCCCGATCACGGAAGCCTGCAGACTAAAACATTTCGGAGGAAGTAGGAAAAAAAAACAGTCTGGCCGCATTTGAATCTTACAGGTACTAATATACTACCCATAAGGATCTATCGTAGTTTATTAGACTCATACAAGCTCGTAGGGTTACAAAGAAGTGTCTTTTATTGAAATCACTTTGTAAAGTCTACTTATTAACGATCTAGTAAACGTTACGGCCGCCACCGGAAGTGACGGCGAGGTTACAGGGTTTATGTAATTACATAAACTTAACGGTAAGTTTAATTTGTTCTGTTCAGTTAGAACTCTTCCCTCAAGGCTTTACTGTATTCAGCAATTTAAATTAAATTCAAGTTAATCAACGTTGTGGTTCTAGAGATCCTTTAGGTAACGTCACTTTACTTATTTTTCATTTCCTTGTCCGATAATGGGCGCTGCGGGGCGCTGCGGGGCGCTGCGGGGCGCTGCGGGGCGCTGCGGGGCGCGGGGTACTGGTACTCTAAACAGCTTAAAGGTTTTAGGAGCTGTGATAAAGGGAACTTTGTGGTTTGCATCTTATCCTGGAGCTGTTCAAATCTGAATCATGTGATGTTTTGACTTGTTCTCCTTCAGCATCACATCTACCTCATGGTCTCCTACGTCGCCAGGCTTCAATAACACAGAGACACAGTGAAATATTAAATATATGTCAAAGTTAAATCAAGACCCAAGTGATATTAAACAGATTCAGATGTGACTTTTCTTTTTTTCCTCGTCATCTCATCATATTAAATTTAAAAAACACTTTTCCTAGCTTGTGGATGCAGGATGAGGAACGGGAGAAAAGAAGAAGAGAAAGGAACATCTGTGTTTCTTCTCTGTGTCTTCACCTCTTCAATGGAAGCAGGAACACCTGGTGGCTTTGGGATTGTTGCATGGAGAGTTTTACCTTCCTTCAGTTGGAGCTGCTCACCGTTGTGCTAAGCTAAGCTAAACCCATTGGACTCCACATGCTCTGCACTGAGATGCTCTGATGAAAGTGAATGGAATCTGGTATATCTCTACTGAGGTGTAACACGGCACTATTCTTTATTAAAGATGTTACATAACAGTGTGCACTCATACGGCCTGAAGATATATTTATCCCTCTGTTCCCTCCAGCTCCCTGTGATACTTCAAACTGAATTAAAGTTATTTCTGGATTAAAAACTGCTTCCAGGACGCTGCGCTCTTTCTTTTCATTACGAACTCAGAGAATAGATTCCTATCTGAAAGTAATGAGCCGTTTATTGATTCTGATTTATTTTAATTTCATTGATTGTTGTTACTGGTGCTCTGTTGCATAATGTATGTGTTACCGTTGACTTATTGATGCTTGTTGTTTATATTATGTTTTATTACTGGTTGTATGTGGGGTAAGGCGTTAAATTAAACCTGTTCTTATTATTATGACCTGTATGGCTGAAGTCGTCCTGGTCTTGGCTGGACTGGTGAACATATTGACGGACTTAAATCCTCCCTCTGTGTTAGTGAAGACTTCCCTCTCTCCACAGGAGACCCTCTCTCTCTCCTCTCTCTTTCATGGCTTTCTATGGGCGGCTCAGCGTCTCGGGGCGAGCGGCAGCCGGCCGGCCGGTGGCTCAGCGGGGGAGTTTGGCAGCTCGTTAAATGTTTTCTAAAACACCCACAGTAATTCACAGAGGCTGTAATTAATCAGGAGAGGAGCCCCGCGGGCCACAAGCAGAGAGAGAGAGAGTGTATGTGTGTGTGTGTGTGTGTGTGTGTGTGTGTGTGTGTGTGTGTGTGTGTGTGTGTGTGTGTGTGTGTGTGTGTGTGTGTGTGTGTGTGTGTGTATGATCCCACAGTGAAGTAAGACAATCACCGCAGACCAACGGAGACTAAAGCAATCTGTCTGCTGTGGATCAGAGCGCGTGTGAAGTCGCGTGTGTCTGATCCACCGCTGTGGAGCCGGGCTGCATTAGCAAATATCCCCATTAACACCAGACCCTCTCACTTTAAACACAGGCGTGCAAAGCTTGAGCTTTAGCAGTGGCTGCAGTGCAGAGGAGACCTCGTGTCAGGCTGCAGGTCCACAGGGTCGGGTGTAACCACTCTGATGTCATCGATGTACAGCCGGGCTCAGCCTCAAACTATAGATCCCCTCCAGCCTCAGGTCTTTTACACGCATAACATTTCAAAATAAACTTCTGTCTTCACAGGAAGTTGGATTTTGGCAACAAAAATGTGTACCTGAGAAACCCACCTGTGCACTCACATGGAGGACAAATAGTTAACGTTTACTTCTAGTTTACACAGGACACACACTGTGATATCCTGGAGGAAAGTCCTGTATCTGTTACTACAACCCCCTATCAACACTGTAAACCCTTATATCAACACTGTAAACCCTTATAACAACACTGTAACACCCTTATAACAACACTGTAACACCCTTATAACAACACTGTAACACCCTTATAACAACACTGTAAACCCTTATAACAACACTGTAAACCCTTATAACAACACTGTAACACCCTTATAACAACACTGTAAACCCTTATAACAACACTGTAACACCCTTATAACAACACTGTAACACCCTTATAACAACACTGTAACACCCTAACAACACATTAAACCCTTATAACAACACATTATAGCCCTAACAGCAACAATATAAAACACTATATACCTATAACAACAATATAACATCCTAAGAACACTTTATAACCGTATATCAATCCTTTAATGACCTAAGGACACGATAACTAACATAAATAAAACACTTTAAACCCCTTGACACAAACCCAATGAAACACCATGAAACCTTAAACTCAACAGCATGATGTGTAGCGGGTGGTCAGGTGGGGATGTTTTACTCGGTTCAACCCCGTGACTCTACAGAACAGTGTTTTTCTTCCTTTAGCATCCAGCGCTAGCACCAGCAGCTAGCGCTGTCCGCGGCACCCTGCATATGACTGATAGCTTCATACCGGCTACGTGTCTCGCTGCTTTCATTAAGCCGCTAACAGGAACCGGCTAATGAGCCGGGCAGCACTCATTATTATGAGAAGGAACACACACATTCGTTATCCTAATCATGTAATCATGGTCACTGCCCTGTGGAGTCAGAACACACACTTCTCCATACATCACCACACAGTGGATATTCATCAGCTTCTAACTGCCTCTATTTGTGGGGAAAAAAACAAGTGTAATGGGGCATAATAGCACAACATATTTCTTCTTTATTAGCTTATTGCAAATTAAAGACAGAGACTGGAGAAGTGAGCTTTCCACGTGTCCAACAGCAGCCACATTTTCTATGAAAATGCTTTTTTTTATTGTATCTGTAGCTTTGTATGGGTTCCAATATGTATTTCTCCTTGCATTTCCTCAGTGGATTAATCTAATTATTCCATAATTACTATAATAACATATTTGATTTATGAACATGAATCAGGATGTTATGAAACACCAACCTTTCTCGTCATGATGTTTGAAACCAGTCTAAAACGCCCTCTCAGAATTATAGTTAAAATGTCCCTCAATGCTCCACGAAGCTGTTCAGCGGTTCTTCTTTAGCTCACGCTACACGCTACACGCTACACGCTACACGCTACACGCTACACGCTTCCGTCCGACCGATTAACGGACAAACAAACAAATGACCGACCGACCTGTAACTCCACCTCCTTGTGAAAACACTTTTAGTTCAAAAGAGAAAGTGAGAGCAGCAGACTGCCGATACGACATGAGCTGTTTTGCTGAAACCTTTAACATTTGCACTATAAAGCGTGTGTATGTTTTGTTAACCCTTCACAAACGTCCACACATATGCAGAGAAAGTGAGTAAATGTGGCGTTTCAGTAAACCGTTCACCTTATCAACTAAATTGAATTTGCAGATCAGGCAGGAAGAGATAAAGGCAGACGGAATAAATAAAGCCAGAGTGCATCAGATCGCTGCGGGCTCGTCTCGATAAGAAAACTCACTCAGTTTAAATCCTCCGGCTGCTTCAGCCCTGAAATGTTTTATTAAAGACGTTCGGTGTGAAGAGATGACAGAAATACTAATTGAAACACAGGAAGTGTAGGACTTCAGCAGGTGTTTAACATAGTTACTCTGAAGGGTTATCCTCATCACCTCAGCTTCAAATCACTTCCTTTCTTTCAACTGATTTAAATGAGTTGTGTTTATTAGAAGTGGATGCAGAGTTTGAGTTATGTGTAGATTCATATTGGTTTTACTGTAAAGTCTTCTGGTTTGCATAGCTTGTGTTGGGTTCATCAGCTCAGCATGAACAGACACAAGCTGGGAGGCAACACACCTGCAGCAATCTCTTTTATGTAAAACTGCCGCTTCTTTTCATTCATTTATATGTTGCTTTCGCAGCTATAAGCTTCATGAATACCTCAGATATCTATCACATCTCTGGATGCAACAAGAGAATGAAGGATATACGTTGAGAGAGAAATGTATGTTCTCCTATTCTCCGGTTGCAGTTATCAACCATTGCAAACACATGTGGAAGGAAACAAAGCTTCTTCACCAGTTCCTTAGGGATTAAACTACTTAGTTATGGTTTGTAAAAAAGACTGAAATGACTACTAAATTAAAACAAAACAAAAATGCAACAAAAGGTCTCCGTTCATGCAGGACACAGACAGGGTGAAAGCTCATTATTAATAATAAACTAATCTGTGATACGTCGAAAGCAAACATAACCTACAGCAAAATACTCAATGCAACGTCGTTGTATGGGAGAATAATTGTTCCGACTCATCAGGACGGTTTCCTGTCCCGGAGCAGCGGGAGGGTCAAGTTATGGTGACATGTGTCCGCACTGCCAGATTGATCCAAAGCGATGTTGCTTTATTAAAAATGACGTATTGTTTGGATGCATTGGAGTTTTCTTTTTTGATTTACTTTAATGACTAGAGGCTGCTTCCAGCTGTGAGCAGTCGTGTCACTGTAGAAAATATCGCGGGACATTTAGGCAGCGAAGGTAAAAAGCTAGTTATGAAACACACTTTGTTTTAAATTCAATGACATAAATATAGAATTGACGCGGCTGTTCCTTGTGCATGAATGAATAATGAATTAAATAATAATGAATAAAAAAAGATATAAATGTTGTAATACTTTCTAGAAACATGGAGTGAGTTTGAGAAGCACTAAACCATTTTACGACCGTCACAAATGTGGGTGGCACTGATCCAACATGTCAGATAGAGCGCTGACAGACATTGTAAACATGGAGTGATGGTGAGAGCAGAATAAACAGAATATGAATGTGATGTGAAACACAGGGACGCCTCCGAGGGGACAACGAGACAAAGACATGAAAGGACGGAGAAGAGGCCCAGCTGCAGGAGGCTGAAAACACCCAGAGGTTAATTTGCAGATTTTCTCCCGAGTCAGACAAACAACAGCTGCTTCTGTTTGATTTCAACGATCTGCTCGCAGGAGAAAACAGGAAAAGGAAATACAGTCTTCTGTTTCATCAATGGTAATAAAAAGTGATATATGGGGATGAGCCCTGGATATCACTTTGGGAGCCCCCAAAAGATGCAATATTATTATATTATAACTCGTCATGCTCTTCATATGACTCAAGAGGACTTCACTGACCACAGTCATACAACACACAATGACAGTAGAATCAAGTTTATCCATCAATTTAAAAGAACAGATGTTCACTCAGATCATGTTCACTCAGATCGTCTCGCTCAACAAATCCCTGTCAAGCCATCATTTTGTCATCATTGTTCTGCTATCAATGACGATGACCAGGCAGCTCCGCTTCTTCAATACAGCATGATGTTCATTTAGTAAATTATGGTCATTTAGAGTCAAACAGACCATAAAGCAGGGGACGCTTTAGGGCGGGGCTTCAAGGTGATTGACAGGTCGCTATCAGAGCTGTATACAGTGGCCCGACCACGGCGTTAATCCTCCAGAGTCAAAATATGGTCATTACCCCAAGATGCCGACAACCAAAATCCAAGATGGCGATGTCAAAAATGAGAAACTTAAGGCGAAAACAAATGACCGTGTTACTCAAGGCGCTGAATAGCCTTCAGAGAAAGAAAAGGTTTTCTATCTGGAGTGTAAATGAAGAGGGCCTCTGCAAAAGGAGTCCACGGGCAAAACAATTGAACCTCAACAACACACAGACCCCAGAAACAGTTCAGAAAGCAGACGGCCCACTAAGAGTCAGGTGACCCGCAGCTTCAGGGGCACAAAGGCCGGTCCTGAGTCCATGAACTCCAATGGGAGTTGTGATCACAGCTTACGATCTGTTCTTCTGGCCGATCGTCACCAAAGCAAATATTGGATCCATTTACCCAAACCACATGAAGCTCAGTCAGAAGACCATCCTCCTGCTCGCCTAAGCCCATAATTTAATTTGCATACAACTGCCAATCTTTATCCGACATCTTCTGAACATTCTGACACTCAAATTACATTTTTCAGACGGACACATTAGTTCTAGACCTTTCTCTATCGCAGCAGAGTCTCTATCTGACACCGTAGGCCAAAGCCCTGGCTCACTAATTTCTGTAATACTTAATCTGGCTGTGTAAAGACCTAATGTTCGCCAAAGAAAATATAAAGACATTATGCAGAGTCCATTTAGAAGCGTGTACCATGTAAAACCTTGCACTGCATCATCAGAGCCTCTTTGCATGTATTTCATGGGTCCCTGATATCTGAAGCATACGACACCAGCAGCCCTGAGTGGAGGGCTGTGTTCACAACACACCTGAACACACAAGCACCATCATGGTGGATCCACCAGCAGCTGGGGAGCAGTCAGACAATAAATACAAACATATGATATTTATGAAAAACCTCCTGAAGCAAAGACGGCTCCGATTTTATATTTCATGAGCGCATTTTGATCCTGGATGGGATTCTGGCTGAGCGTCTGCAGAAAGGAGGGGAGGGATAAAGAGACCTTTCTTATTCTATTTTTCCCATGCAATCGACACATCCGCCAGGTGGGGACCTTTGTTGCATCTTCTCTCTCTCCCCTCATTTCCTCTCTACTGTCACTATCAACATGAAAGCAGAGATGCACCAGAAGAAGCGGCTCACCTAGCACACTCAGCTCTGTGTTGGCGGTGATGTTGTGGTTCTTGTTGCCGGCGGTGCAGCTGTAGCTGCCAGAGTCGTCGTCAGTGACGCTCCTGATGATCAGATTACTGCCCACCAGCAGAGAGTACTTCTTGTTCCTGCAGAGGAAGGAAGAGCCAGGTAGATTCATTTGAGCACATGCTTTCTTTTTTCAAAGTTAGCTTTCATAGTTAATAAGTCTGGATAATTATACAAATGTTCTCATTGTCAACCAATCTAGTGAAAAGACCAAAACCATCCCTGTGACAGAACTCATTGGGTTCTGATGAAACTTCCCATTTCCCAGGCAGAAATAGCGCGTTTTCATCTGCGTATCGATCCACATTTTTCTGGCAGTCGGATGGTGCACGTGGGATTGACTGAATACAGTTAAATGTGTGTGTGTGTTTTCACAGTAATGAAGGAACTTGTCACCGAGAGCATCAATAGTGTTGTGTTTCTATTTAATTGTCCAGTACATTTTTAAGCTAACTTGCAATACAAATAATGCTAATTTGGAGCGTTCCCATCAACTGGTTTGCAGCGAATACACTGGGCTACAGCGTAGTGTGGTCAGACGTTGCTGCTGCAGGCTACACATGGCTCTACCAGTAAACACAGTAGAAGAAGAAGTAGAGGTTGTGATGTGGAAATAAAGGAAGTCGCTGTTGTTTGTTGTTCTTTGATGTCAGCTAGCTTTGGCTTTGTTCCATGCTGTTCAGAGACAAATGCAATGCTTCTAACCCTAACCCAGGGCCGCTGTATCAGCTGATCGGTCATGTGAGAGTCAATGTTCGCTGTGTCAGAACTTAAACAAAGGTGTTTCCATAACCATTTAGTGCATCAACTCGTTTTCTGCAAAGGCAAAAACCACCTCAAACTTCTACAGCTCATCTAATGCGACACTTTAAAACGTGCATTCAGATATTTGAATGGAAATACGCTCAGTGATGGTAACTGACACACAGTACTTGTTAGTCGGATACATTCATTGTTGGTTTTGGTCTTTTCATGACGATGTAATATACAACCACTGGACTTATATTAACGACTGGTGTTAGGATGCATGTGGCTCTTCTGGGCTAAACTAGTGGATCCTGCAGGTTATCAGGTGGGTTAATCGTGTGTTATCTTATTATATGAACAGACCAGCTCTGGATCAGCTCCTCTCCTCTCCTCCACTGGATGCTGGGAGTCGGGTATCCGGAGGCGGAACATTCCAGCACGGCATCGGTTCCCAGCAACGCCGTTCCACTGGAGGGACGCTGGAGGAACTGCAGGTTCCTGCTCAGCCCGGGCTCTGAGGGAGAGAGAGAGAGAGAGAGAGAGAGAGACTCAAACAGGGTTCGTATTCTGAGTCCTATGTGATACTGAACCGGTCATTAAAAGACGATTGCAGGGATTTGGTCCCATTCAGACACAAGAGTATCAGTGAGGTCCGACATGTCTTCTCTCTGTTCGTGTACTGGAACATAATCCCACCAGCCTTTCTACTCACACATCGTCTTTCTTCAGGTAACTGAAAACAGTCTAGTAAACAGACACAAAGCTCCGCTGTATGTTTTATGTTGTAAAGTCAGCTGGATGTGGTCGCTGTCCTACGGGCTGAAGAGACGGCTAATAAGTACGCTTCCATGCACACTAGAGAACAGGTTGCTGGGAGAAGTCTGGACAGGAGTTAATACGAAATGTAAGGACTACAACCACAAACACAACCACAGCAACAACCATTGTACTACTGCAGCTCTGTGGAGCTGGTCAACCATTACTTAACATGACTAAGAGTCTACAGGTGCCAGCTCTGGAAAGCTAGTAAACAAACAAACAGTTAGATAGATAAAAGGTCAACAAATATATCTTAAGCTTTGAACGGTGAACTAAATGAACAAATTATAATGATAACAGCACTGATCTGGAGCTTTGAGTACGTTTGTCATGTTTGTCTGGTTGTCTGTTTGTTGTAATGTATGCCTCGTTTTCTACTGTTTTCTACTGTTTTCTACTGCTTTCTACTGGAAACCAAGTCTACCTACGGTTCTAATAAAGTAACCAAACCAAAACCAAACCAAAATGTATTAATAAGGGTTTTTCGTAACATTTAGGCATGGACTGTTAGGCTGCTGGTGGCAATCCATCCAATAGGTGTTGCAATAGTTCAGTCTGGACCAAAGCAGTGGGCTCACGACCAGCATGTCCATCCCTGGAGCCCAAGAAAGACTCCATGACGTCATACTGTGTTGGTCCACGTTACTCTCCTCCGTGAAGCGCCACCTTAGCGTGGGGGAGGAGTCTGAGTGGCTCAGTGATCCTGGAGCCATGTGGTCCGGGGCATCAGCCCCTGGTTGGGTCTCCCAGGGCAAACCGGCCTCGGGGAGAGCCAGACTAAGAGCGGAAGCTTTCCACGGCACACAGAGTCCCAGTCTGTGAGATGCAGTGAAAAAGGAGCTGAATCTGGAGTTCAAGCCACATGGCCTCCTCTGATGGACAAACCTGTAAATGTTTGAATCATCCAGACTACATCTGAACTGGGGGGGTCCAAGTTTTCATGTTTTCAGGATGAGATTTTCTATCAGATTCTATCACACACAGACACAGACAGACACAGACAGACACACACACACACACACACACACACACACACACACACACACACACACACACACACACACACACACACACACACACACACACACACACACACTAAGGTGGGTCAGGTTGTGTTCGCCCTCAGGTCGGCCCGAGGGCTGCTGGGTTTTGCGAAGAAGGACGAGACGATTTCCTTCAGGGGACAGGAAGTTACATCAACACGCCCCACAGCACACACACACACACACACACACACACACACACACACACACACACACACACACGTTTAACTTGAAATATTCTGGTAAGCCCGTACTCATCCTCGTTGAGCATTGAGTCATTTCACCACATTTCTTCTGCCTGATTGAGCTGATAGTAAATAAATGAAATAAAAGCATTACATTATGGTTTTTCACAAGAATATTGATTTTATTTCAAATTGTTAGTTGTTTCACCATCTACTGGGGAAACATTATGTTTACATCTTTATCTAAATGTTACTATATGACATTTCTCAAAGCTATGATTCATTGGTAGTATGTTGTTAGTACCATTATGATTAATATTTTATTATTTTCATTAGTTTGAATACTTATATTCAAATATTTTTGTAATACATTTTTATATTTTACATGGTACATCATTTGTCACATTTTAAGGCTTTAAATATTTTAGTAAATGTTTTCTGGCCAACTATTTATCAACGGCTGCTTCACAACGACACAAGAACGTCAGGAACAGAAAACAAGATCGTAAGCAGAAAAGTGAGCAGTGAACACGAGGAGACAGAAGAAGAAGAAGAAGAAGAAGAAGAAGAAGAAGAAGAAGAAGAAGAAGAAGAAGAAGAAGAAGAAGAAGAAGAAGAAGACTCCTTTAATCTGTTCACGGACACCAAAGAATGCCGTCAGCAAAAAAGACAGCGACGACGCTCGCATCACAATGAGGAACACAACACACACACACACACACACACACACACACACACACACACACACACACACACACACACACACACACACACACACAATGCTTTTTTGTGATTCCTATTCTTTTTCAGCATTGTGACCCTCTGAAGTGTTGAAATAAAGGCGTACTGTCTCTTTAAGATGACTCTAAACACCATTCCCGGACCATTCATCATGTTCTCTAACCTTTCCTTCACTTCACGGTCTCTCCTGATTCTTTTTGCTTTCTACACGCCAACAGGAAGGTCCTGCTACTCTTCATCAACATAAGTTATCAGAAGAAAACGAGCTTTGTGGACGACATAAAAATACAATAGTTGTGAGCACGGTTGTCCTGGACGTCCTTACTAACTTACTATATCTTATCACTTTACTACAACGTGTAATGTTTACCTTCATCTTGCCGCTTGAGGAACACACTGCAGAATCTTACATTTTCACAATGTTGTCCTTTGATTAAACAATATGCACATGTCCATAAGCACTTAGACACAGGTGTTGGTCAGTGGCATCGCTCCTCTTGTTGGTACGGCTGCAAAGGTCCTCCATCTTTATTATAGAGGGATGACAACATCCACACTCTCTTTCTGTCTAAACATGTCTTCCAAAGTTTGTAAAGTGAAAGCGAGTCCTCAGCGGTCTGAGTTAAGTTGATGTTGAAGTGCATAATTCCATCTTTGCTGTTGCTTTACTGAGCTGAAGTGCATGTTGTGCTGTTTAGAGACGGACTTGAGGTGAACCTACGTAACAGCTCATCTCCTTGTGTTTACACTTTGTAAAGGAACTAAATATATCACCTTCGTTTTAGAGTTTTAGAGGTGCTGGTAAGAGGATTGTGTCACCTTTGGATGCCGCCCGTTAAACAGCTGTTTACCCCAATGCTGTCTTTTATGCTAAGCTAAGCTTGCTAGCTGCTGGCTCCAGCTTTAGAGTACAGTCATGGGACATCTTATGTCCACAGCCTGGTGCATCTGGCTTGAGAAGAAACTGATATTCAGGGTTCAGACACATTCTGACCAATGGATTTCATGGCTTTTCCATGACTTAAACCAAATGTCCATGACCAAACATTTTGTGAAATCTGGGTGTAAACATGAAAAAGTGAGAAAATTTAGTATTTAAAGAATAATTTGCGCCGTGAGTATGATATATATATTTCTTTTAAAAGCATATTCATTATTTCAAACTCAGCGTAAATGAACGTCATGAACACATGAATATAACACATTTACATGACTTTTACTAAACTTTTAGGATTTTATTTTTTTCAAGGACTTTTTCCAGGCCTGGAAATAACCGTTTTAAAATTCCATGACCTTTCCAGGTTTTCCATGACTGTAAGAACCCTGGGTATTTTCATCACAGTTGAGCATCTTTTTCTACAGATGATTTACCCAATAGGGTTTCATGTCCATCCAAAACCTTGACGAGGTCCACATGTAAGAGAACGGACCAATCACAACTCTTCAGTGAACCTTGTCTCTGAACCTCCGTGTGAGTCATTCTCCTCCACCTGACAGCTGCTGCTGAACTACTACAGCTTTACGCCATCTTTGCTTTGCATCACTGACTCACAACTAAACAGCAACAGATCAGGAAGTAGGACAGGGCTGTATTAACAAGAAGCAAATGTTCTATCTGATAATCTCTCCCCTCTCACCCCTGATGGGTCCGTCTGATAACAACTTCAGACAGTCACTGTTAATAAAAGCTTTTTTGGAGACAGAATCATTCAAACTGAATCATCTGATGCATTAAAAAGAGCTTAAGATGGAACCACAGGGAACTCTGTGGCTTATACTTCTGAAACCTGAAGCCTGATGAACAAGCAAAACCACCATGTTTGGTGAAATCCTCCTGTTGTCTCCACAGAGGCAAACAGATTAGTTTAGCATGTTTAGCCTAGCTTAGCACGAAGCCTGGCAGCAGGACACAGCATTATGTGTTATGATTTGCTTTATATATATAATACATACTTCATTCAATCTGACTCTTAATTTCAAATGAACCGTTTGATTGATTATTATTAATACATGTATTTGTATTTTAACTATATATATATATATATATATATATATATATATATATATATATATATATATATATATATATATAGTATTGTATTTACTCAATTATAGATGAATCTATTTATTCCATATTTGAATTAATTATTTTGTAGTAAATTAACTGAGGATTAACTGTTTAAAAATGTCTTCAGCTCTGTGTGAGGTGCATGTGGGGCAGCGGCTTTGAAAAAGAGACTCAGTGCCGTTCGAAATACAAAGTACATGTGATTATCCTGCTGAAGGTCGGCCCTCCGGCTCCAGAGACCCCGCTGGGACGGAGCCGGAACACTTCATGAGATGGAGTCAGAGTGGTGTTTAACCAGGAAAGAGAAGCTAAACTTAGCTGCACCACCAGCGATGAAGTGGACAGTGTGTGGACTTGAGTAATTGGACGGTGTGGAGTGTGTTAAACATCGGCGGCTGACGGACTCCCTGCAGACTGAGAAGTCTGATTAAAACCACATATTAAACTCTGTATATTCAGTAAATCACATTTCATTTGAAAATGAGACATTCAGCACAGGGAGGAAATGAAAAGAATTATCCCTCGACAAAATGAAAGGTAGAACTATTAAGTCAAACTGAAGGGCCAACGGTTGAGTTTTTCGGTTGGTTAATGTTTTTAACTGAGCGTATTCTTACCAGTTACTCAAATCCCATACCTACCCAAGTTTAAAAGTATGAAAAGTAAAAGAACTCAATGCAGAAATGCGACGGAGTTTCTTTTTGGTGTGATAGTGGGCGAGCTTTACCCAGCATGCAGTTCGGTGGTGTAATTTTATAAATGTACAATTATTAGTGTTACAAATTGTTTATGTGTCACAAACTGTTGTGTCGTGGTGTTTTACCTGTTAAAGAGCGTTAGTTGTGGGTTATTAATTGTTGTTATAAAGTTATAACCATGACTAAAGTTACAACATGACTAAAGTTATAACCTTGACTAAAGTTTTAACCATGACTAAAGTTATAACCTTGACTAAAGTTATAACCATGACTAAAGTTATAACCTTGACTAAAGTTATAACCTTGACTAAAGTTATAACATGACTAAAGTTATAACCATGACTAAATTTATAACCATGACTAAATTTATAACCATGACTACATTTATAACCATGACTAAATTTATAACCATGACTAAAGTTATAACCATGACTGAAGTTTTAACCTAGACTAAAGTTTTAACCATGACACGTAAGTAGTTCAGATCGCTTCTCCCTCAGCGCTGAAAAATAAATTGCTGCCTGCCGAAGAGCCACAACAGTTGTTACGGCTATGCACCGGTATGACGGTATATGAAAAATACTGCACAGCCCTGGATTCTTTTCATATCATTAGATAAAAGCAGGATGGAGTAGAAGTGGACCGTGGTACACGACTCAAGAACCAGCACCTCAAATATGTATTCCAGTACGGTTACATCCTCACAGTGCGTCCCTGGTGGGTCAGTTACCTGGGAGGACTCGGAGCTCGGCGTCCGTCCCGGTCCTGGTGCTGCCGGGGTTGTCGGCCAGACAGCGGTACGTGGCCGAGTCCGGTGGCTGAACGCGGCTGACCTGCAGGGAGCCGGACGGCAGCACCGCCAGGCGAGAGTCGGAGTCGAAGGTCAGCGGTAGTTCCTCCCGGTTCTTCTGCCAGCGGATGACGGGCGTCGGGTCACCCGAGACCTCGCAGCGCAGCAGGGCGGTGTCGCCCAGGTACGAGGAAACGGACTCAGTGGGCACGACCACCTTCAGTGGACCTGGAAAGAGTCCGGGGGGGGAGGGGTTATTAACAGGAAACTGGAGGGTTGATCTCAGTGTTCTCTCAGTCTACAACATACATGTTACATTGACTGCTTCTTTGACTCCCTCCACAGACTCATTTAGTGTTATTTCACTTCATTTATGCAGAACTGTACTCCACTGAACTGACTAAATGTTACTCTATGAGCTGAACTGAACTCATAGGAAGTGATGTGAACTGAGCTGAATGGTTCTGTACTGAAGTGACCTGGACTGTAATGTTGTTACTGAAATTAACTGAAGCAACTACAACTACTGCTTCACAGGCTCCTTGTACATCAACAAAAACTACATTGCTATTGTTACTGTTGAGTACTACGTTAGTACTGTTGTTAGTATTGCTCTTAGTACTGCTCTTATGGTGCGTTCACAAAAAAAAGAGTTGCGAATTATTGTGCGAGTAGTAAAGTAAAAAAAATCAATGCACAGACGCGAATAGTTGCGAAAAAGCAAATTTCCGGCGCGAATGAGGCGAAGAAGCGTTGCTATTTCAACTCTTCGCTGAGTTGTGAAAGCCAATCAGCGTTAAGAAGCTCCGCCCATCGTCAACGCCGAAAGCGTTGAGAATTTCTGTGAACGCAGCATTAGTACGGCTGTACTGTTGGTTGTACTATTGTTGCTATTACTGCTGTTTTTATTGCTGTTATTAATGCTGTTAGTACTGATATTAGCACTGCTGTCATTATTGCTGTGTGTACTGTTGTTGGTACTGCTCTTAGTACTGCTGTACTGTTGTAATACTCTGTATTACTGCTGTCAGTACTGTGTCAGTACTAATGGAGCGTCTGTGTCACACAGGACACACAGCAGGGGAGAAGAAGAGGTGCTCTGACTGTAAAGCTGTTCCAGGTCTCCGAGAAGAAGAGAATTATATAGACAAGGAAGGGGAGCGAGGCCCAGCGGGTGTGGATGTGAGAGAGACAGAGCTAGACTTTGAACAACGGGAGGACAGATGAAAGTCAGACAGAAAAGCCGAGAGCTGGGGACCGGGTGTCCAGCCGCTGTGTTTCGGACACCAACACACGCCGCTTCCTGTCTGATTAGATTCACTTCAACAACATCAGCTTGTAGCCACGTAAACACACGTAAACACACGCTGACACCGGCGCTCGCATCACAGCCGGTCATTCCACCGGCTGAAGCTCACGCCTGCCTCTGTTTTCACTTCCACACGGCTCCCGGGCCTCCGGGCAGATCAACTACCCTCTGCAGGAATGTCAGGAATTCAATCAAGACAAGCTTATTTTATTTTCCGTGTTGATGTCGTGCAGAAACTTTGACAGTGGAGTCTAAACGGGTTCAATGATGATGTTCTGTTATCCCTGCCTCCTGAACCCTGTGATAGCGTTGAGACCAAAAGTCCAAACGTCCACGGACAGCAGTGTTGGAGAGGATTTGTCTGGGACGGGTTCCTCTTCTGGGAGGTCTCTGCTCCATCACAGGGGACGTCCCCCTGGTCCTACTTATTATAGACAACAACACCCCGGAGGGTCACTGCTCGTGGTGGGTGGCAAGGAAATGTTCCAGCATGTAGATTCTGATTCGATTATTGTATTAATCTCCAGAGGGGGAACCAGTTTGTGCAGTCACAACATAATACAAGAGGACCGGTCACAGCAGAGCATACGAGAGAGCAGTAACACTACATGTGACTTTACCAAACTGAACTGAACTTTAGTGAACAGAACTGAACTAAACTAGCTGAACTGACCTGGAATGTAATGTTGTGTCTTGTTCTGATATATATATATATATATATATATATATATATATATATATATATATATATATATATATATATATATATATATATATATATGAACTGAAGCAACAACCACTACTGCTACAGGCTACTACAAAAACTACTCCTGTCATTGCTCATTTTAGTACTACTGTCGGTACTGCTGTTAGTACTGCTATTAGTACTGCTATTAGTACTGCTGTTAGTACTGCTGTTAGTACTGCTGTTAGTACTGTTATTAGTACTTCTGTTAGTACTGCTATTAGTACTGCTGTTAGTACTGCTATTAGTACTGCTGTTAGTACTGTTATTAGTACTGCTATTAGTACTGCTATTAGTACTGCTGTTAGTACTGCTATTAGTACTGCTATTAGTACTGCTGTTAGTACTGCTATTAGTACTGCTGTTAGTACTGCTGTTAGTACTGCTGTTAGTACTGCTGTTAGTACTGTTGTTAGTACTGTTGTTAGTATTGCTGTTAGTACTGCTGTTAGTACTGCTGTTAGTACTGCTGTTAGTACTGCTGTTAGTACTGTTGTTAGTACTGTTGTTAGTATTGCTGTTAGTACTGCTGTTAGTACTGCTGTTAGTACTGCTATTAGTACTGCTATTAGTACTGCTGTTAGTACTGCTATTAGTACTGCTGTTAGTACTGCTGTTAGTACTGCTGTTAGTACTGCTATTAGTACTGCTGTTAGTACTGCTGTTAGTACTGCTGTTAGTACTGTTATTAGTACTTCTGTTAGTACTGCTATTAGTACTGCTGTTAGTACTGCTATTAGTACTGCTGTTAGTACTGTTATTAGTACTGCTATTAGTACTGCTATTAGTACTGCTGTTAGTACTGCTATTAGTACTGCTATTAGTACTGCTGTTAGTACTGCTGTTAGTACTGCTGTTAGTACTGTTGTTAGTACTGTTGTTAGTATTGCTGTTAGTACTGCTGTTAGTACTGCTGTTAGTACTGCTGTTAGTACTGCTGTTAGTACTGTTGTTAGTACTGTTGTTAGTATTGCTGTTAGTACTGCTGTTAGTACTGCTGTTAGTACTGCTGTTAGTACTGCTGTTAGTACTGTTGTTAGTACTGTTGTTAGTATTGCTGTTAGTACTGCTGTTAGTACTGTTGTTAGTACTGCTGTTAGTACTGCTGTTAGTACTGCTGTTAGTACTGCTGTTAGTACTGTTGTTAGTACTGCTGTTAGTACTGCTGTTAGTACTGTTGTTAGTACTGTTGTTAGTATTGCTGTTAGTACTGCTGTTAGTACTGCTGTTAGTACTGCTGTTAGTACTGCTGTTAGTACTGTTGTTAGTACTGTTGTTAGTATTGCTGTTAGTACTGCTGTTAGTACTGCTGTTAGTACTGCTGTTAGTACTGTTGTTAGTACTGTTGTTAGTATTGCTGTTAGTACTGCTGTTAGTACTGCTGTTAGTACTGCTGTTAGTACTGCTGTTAGTACTGTTGTTAGTACTGCTGTTAGTACTGCTGTTAGTACTGCTGTTAGTACTGTTGTTAGTACTGCTGTTAGTACTGCTGTTAGTACTGCTGTTAGTACTGTTGTTAGTACTGCTGTTAGTACTGCTGTTAGTACTGCTGTTAGTACTGCTATTAGTACTGCTGTTAGTGCTGCTGTTAGTACTGCTGTTAGTACTGCTGTTAGTACTGTTGTTAGTACTGCTGTTAGTACTGCTGTTAGTACTGCTGTTAGTACTGCTGTTAGTACTGTTGTTAGTACTGCTGTTAGTACTGCTGTTAGTACTGCTGTTAGTACTGCTATTAGTACTGCTGTTAGTGCTGCTGTTAGTACTGCTGTTAGTACTGCTGTTAGTACTGTTGTTAGTACTGCTATTAGTACTGCTATTAGTACTGCTGTTAGTGCTGCTGTTAGTACTGCTGTTAGTACTGCTGTTAGTACTGTTGTTAGTACTGTTGTTAGTACTGCTGTTAGTACTGCTGTTAGTACTGTTGTTAGTACTGTTGTTAGTACTGTTGTTAGTACTGCTGTTAGTACTGCTGTTAGTACTGCTGTTAGTACTGTTGTTAGTACTGTTGTTAGTACTGTTGTTAGTACTGCTGTTAGTACTGCTGTTAGTACTGCTGTTAGTACTGCTGTTAGTACTGTTGTTAGTACTGCTGTTAGTACTGCTGTTAGTACTGCTATTAGTACTGCTGTTAGTGCTGCTGTTAGTACTGCTGTTAGTACTGCTGTTAGTACTGTTGTTAGTACTGCTGTTAGTACTGCTATTAGTACTGCTGTTAGTACTGCTGTTAGTACTGCTGTTAGTACTGTTGTTAGTACTGTTGTTAGTACTGCTGTTAGTACTGCTGTTAGTACTGCTGTTAGTACTGTTGTTAGTACTGTTGTTAGTACTGTTGTTAGTACTGTTGTTAGTACTGCTGTTAGTACTGCTGTTAGTACTGTTGTTAGTACTGTTGTTAGTACTGTTGTTAGTACTGCTGTTAGTACTGCTGTTAGTACTGCTGTGTGATGGCAGTATACCATTTGCATTTGACAGCTGCAGGACAGAAGCTGATTTGAATTAAAGAGGTTTGTAAGCCACCTCACAAGATACACGGACAAAATACAACTAAGAAGTTAACATTTCCATTACAGCTGTCAGTACTGTTGTTAATACTGCTGTCAGTACTAACAGCAGTACTGACAGCAGTACTAATGTCATTAGTACTGTAGCGGACCCCAGTCGTACAATGGTGAAGCGTACTGATGTTTCTAGAGACCTTTATTCATGTTCAGCCTTATTATGACAAATATACATTTCTCCTTTTCTCCTTCACAATCAATCTCCAGAGCTATGGAACGAATAGGACATAAATGAGCTCTTACGAGTGTAAACATGAATTAGATGACATTCATCTATTCAAGTGGACATTAATCACAACATTTTCTCTTTCTATAAAGGCACATAATAAAGCTGAAATCTAGCATTAGCATAACCTTACCACATGATAGTTTAGCCATCCCATTTTAGCTAATGTTAGTATCTTATTGCAATACATGTAATCACACTTTTACAGGCTCATTAAGATAAAGTCACTGAACGTGGTCAAAACACAATAGACAAATAAAGGACCTAAGTAAGTACTGCTGTTAGTACTGTTGTTAATACTGTTGTAGTACTGTTATTAGTACTGCTGTCAGTATTGCTGTTAGTAGAGTTGTTAGCATAGTCATTAGTCGGGCAGAACAGCTGATCAGCCGGTAAAGCGGTGGTCAATGCAAAACATTTACTTAATTAATGCAGTCGTCAAGCTCTTGCTGCTGCTCTGCTGTTGAATGAGGAGGAGGGGTAAGCAATATAGTTCATTCATTGTAATTTAAATCGCTAATATCAATGACCGTTCCTATCACATCTACTGAAAACAGGAAGTCCGCAGTGAGGCAGTAAAGCCCGCCTCTTGCTTGATTTGATCGGCGACCTCGGTCAAGTGTGACATTGACTTTTATGAGCGTCTAAATCAGATTTCACGGAAAGTTGGAGTGTGGTTTGTTTTTTATAAATCACACTTTACAATAACACAACTCAGTCCAATGCTATAAACACACTGCACTTCCTGTCACAGGCCTCTTCCAGTCTATTACCCCAGAACACAATAGTGCACACAGCTGGGTTATTTATGCATAATAACGGTGGAGAATAACGAGTAAATGTCCATTTGGAATTCAAATGTGTGTGTAAATCAGCTTCATTGCTCAGCCAAGGATTCTGCTCAGGAATACTCTGGTGTCTATCTTGAAACGTGTTCATTTAGCACTAGAGTTCTTTATTAAATTAGAAAATCATCTGTACTTTTGTGAATACAGTATACAACAAAAGGCTTTACCATGGGGTTATTATATATAGACTATGTATTAATTGAATTACCTGGAAACATGCTATATTGCGATGACTATCATCATCGAGATATGAATGATCTATCCAGATAGAGTTTTTTTGGCCATATCACTAATAATAAACAATGCAATAAAATCTATCTATAAAAAAATAAAACTCCAAAAAGTTGTTTTTCCATTTCTGTTTGTTAACAGATCCACAAAGGAGATACAGCATGTTCATGCGTGTGCTTTAGAAGTACCGGTAGGCGTATTTCTTTACTTTGGACAGAGCTAGGCTATCTGTTTTCCCACCTGCGTCTCGTTGTTATGCTAAGCTACGCTAACTGCCATACTTAACAGAAATGAGATCTTCTCATATTACTCTGGGTAGTTTTTTTCTTTTAGTTCAAAAACATGAACTACATTTCATTTTGGAGAGAGAACTAGTTTCTAATTCCCAAGAATCCTAAAGATCTGCGGACGAATCCTCATGAGGACTTTTCCTCCAGTGAAGCGACAGAAAAACAAATGCAGTTTGTGAGTTTGTTATTAGGTTTTCTGGTTTGAATCAGTTCCCGTTTCTTCTGTTTTACCTCGACACACAAAACGCAAACTCTGACACAGACGCTAACATTCTGTTCGGTAACGTTAGCAAAAGCTTCCGCCTGACTCTGGAGCCGCTGGATGCATGTTTGTGTGTGCGGGGGACTCAAACCGCCGCTGGATGCATGTTTGTGTGTGCAGGGGACTCAAACCGGCGTGACATCACGCAGAGCGGAGGCGACGGCAACGCTGATGTGAATTTAGTTTATGTGTCTTATATAAGTTCTGCTGCTGTCTGTTCCTCTGTGGATCCCGCTGCTGCCTGCAGCCGCACACACACACACACACACACACACACACACACACACACACACACACACACACACACACACACTCTTATTTTTGTCACTTGTGGGGACTTTGACTCCTAGAGGTCTCACCCTCAAATATAACCGCCACAGGTCTGGTTCTAAAAACCTGCAACTATTGATTCAAGGTCAATGTCAACCCTTAAAACAATCTTTACCCTACTATAACTGGTTTTACATTGTGGGCTTCTGCTGTTTGTTCCCAGAAGCCTGAGTCCTTGTAATGCATGTATAAAGGATGTGTCCCCATGAGATGGACAGTAACTGGTGCTTCTTTTTGGTTGCACCTATCGCGGTGGTTCCAAGTGAGCTCAGCCTAGAATGTGGAGTTAAAACTCTGCAGACTGTCATTCTCCAGGCAGCGCAAATGGTGCGAATGACACAAAGTGAAAACGTTTGCCCCATTTGCTTAATCATGCAAGTTGAAATAGTTTTTACTCGCGACACAGCAACTCACAATATTTGCGTAATTTGAAATTAAATTTGCGTTGGTTGTGAACACAGCATTATACTCCTGGTAGCCCAGAGCATCCACAGAGCATTCAGAATTCCCAAAACAAAGCGAAAGTGACCTGGAAGAAGGTGGAATTATCTAAACTGATTGCTGAGGTTTTTGAACGATTTGAAGCCTGAAGATTACATGAAACAAATGTAGTTTACTTACTAGCATGATTGTAGTTCTGTTTTTGTTACTTTCTGAATCAGAGTGGCATCATGTTTCTTTTTCATTGATCTGAGAACATGTTCACTGAATATATCACAGGCCTCATGAAATGAATTAAAGGACAGCAGCATGAAGGAAAACCCCAGGAGGAGGAGGAAATGGATCAAACCATCAGGATGGGAGGAGGAGGAGAGATGAAGAAAGAAAAGCAGCTTCAAGAAGAAAGGGTTGAGAAGAAGAAGAAGAAGAAGAAGAAGAAGAAGAAGAAGAAGAAGAAGAACTTTACTTAAGCAACGTATTGCTTAAGTAAAGGGACTTGTCTCTGTACTTGTCCTGTTAGACCTTAGTGCAGCATTCGACACCATTGACCATGACATCTTATTATATAGACTAGACCAGTCGATTGGTATTAAAGGTACAGCATTAAGCTGGTTTAAGTCGTATTTATCAGATCGATCTCAGTTTGTATTTGTAAACGATGAGGCCTCGATGACCACCGGTGTTCGTCATGGAGTTCCACAAGGTTCTGTGCTTGGACCAATTTTATTCACCTTATATATGCTTCCTTTAGGCAATATTATCAGAAAACACTCCATAAGCTTTCACTGTTATGCCGATTACTCAACTATATCTGTCAATCAAGCCAGATGAAATCCACCAGGTCGCTAAACTTCAAGTGTGTCTTAAAGACATCAAGACCTGGATGACCTGCAACTTCCTGCTGCTGAACTCGGACAAGACTGAAGTCATTCTACTCGGCCCAGAACACCTCAGAAATCAATTATCTGACGATATGGTTTCTCTGGATGGCATCGCTCTGGCATCCACCACCACCGTAAGGAATCTCGGAGTTATTTTTGACCAGGACCTATCCTTTGGCTCCCACGTGAAACAGATCTCAAGGACTGCCTTTTTTCACCTACGGAACATCTCAAAGATCCGGCACATCCTGTCTCAAAGCGATGCAGAAACGTTGATCCACGCATTTGTTACTTCAAGACTGGATTACTGTAACTCCGTATTATCAGGCTGCTCCGGAAAGTCCCTTGGGTCTCTCCAGCTGATCCAGAATGCTGCAGCTCGTGTACTAACAAGGACTCGGAAGAGAGATCACATTACTCCTGTACTAGCTGCTCTCCACTGGCTTCCTGTAAGATCGAGAATCATATTTAAAATCCTTCTCCTCACCTATAAAGCCTTAGCTGGTGATGCACCATCATATCTTAAAGAGCTCATAGTGCCATATTACCCCACTAGAGCGTTACGCTCACTGAATGCAGGGTTACTTGTGGTTCCCAGAGTCTTAAAAAGTAGGTTGGGGGCTAGAGCTTTCAGTTATCGGGCTCCTCTTCTGAGGAATCAGCTTCCACTTTCAGTCCGGGGGGCAGACACAGTCACCTCATTTAAGAGTAGACTTAAGACTTTCCTCTTTGATAGCGCTTATACTTAGGGCTGTTTCAGGCTTATAGTTAGGGCTGGCTCAGGTTTGCCCTGGTCCAGCCCCTAGATATGCTGCTATAGGCCTAGACTGCTGGGGGACATCTTAGGATACACTGAGCTCCTCTTCTCTTCCTCTTTCACTCCTCCTCTCCTCTTCTTTCTCTCCGTCTGGATAAACTATTGTCTCTTCAATGCACATTACTAACTCTACTTTCTTTTTCCATGGATTCATGGCTGCCTGGAACCGGTCCTGCCCCGGGTCCTGCCCCCGGTCCTGCCCCCTGCCATGGATTCATGGCTGCCTGGAACCGGTCCTGCCTGCTTCCATGGCCCTTCTGATGGTACCGGCCTGGAACCGGTCCTGCCTGCTGCCATGGCCCTGCTGATGGAGCCGGCCTGGAACCGGTCCTGCCTGCTTCCATGGCCCTGCTGATGCCCCTCCTCTCTACCGCCTTCTGCTTCATGGATCGTGGTTATCTGGATCATGGACCATGCCTACTACTCATTATATGAATAATTTCTGTCATATTCATTGAATGTGCTGTAACTACGCTATTCATTCTGGCCACATGACATCTATTGCTTCTGTCCATCCGGGGAGAGGGATCCTCCTCTGTTGCTCTCCCTCAGGTTTCTTCCCTTTTTTCCCTGTGAAAGGGTTTTTACTATCTCTTTAGGGGAGTTTTTCCTGATCCGATGTGAGGTCCCGGGACAGGGATGTTATGTGTATAGATTGTAAAGCCCTCCGAGGCAAACTTGTATTTGTGATGTTGGGCTATATAAAATAAACTGAATTGAATTGAATTGAATTGGTTGAAACCTGCAACCTCCGAACCGAAACACAAAACAAGAACTCTTTGATTTCTTCTATTCTGAAGACTGTTGTTTTCATCCTCTGCTGTTTTCATCCTCATTAGATAAACGGACCGGAATAACTGGAACGGATAATTACTTGCAAATCACAGTAAACAGGCGCGGGTGGCGTGTAGGGACTTGGGGACGCTCCTGCTCTGAAGGGTCGCCTTGAAAACGATTATTATCTGCTTCTGTGGTCCAACCCGCTCCTCCTCAACCACCTGGATTTGGGATCCGTCCAAATCCTTTGAGAGTCTATGGCTGATTGGACGGACGGTCTCTCCCTCCATTTGACTGGTACTAGTACTACCATTCATTAATGCCTCGTCCTTCATACAGTAACCTGTACTAGTACTACCATTCATTAATGCCTCGTCCTTCAAACAGTAACCTGTACTAGTACTACCATTCATTAATGCCTCGTCCTTCATACAGTAACCTGTACTAGTACTACCATTCATTAATGCCTCGTCCGCATACAGTAACCTGTACTAGTACTACCATTCATTAATGCCTCGTCCTTTATACAGTAACCTGTACTAGTACTACCATTCATTAATATGCCTCGTCCTTCAAACAGTAACCTGTACTAGTACTACCATTCATTAATGCCTCGTCCGCATACAGTAACCTGTACTAGTACTACCATTCATTAATGCCTCGTCCTTCATACAGTAACCTGTACTAGTACTACCATTCATTAATGCCTCGTCCGCATACAGTAACCTGTACTAGTACTACCATTCATTCATATACCTCGTCCTTCATACAGTAACCTGTACTAGTACTAGTCATTAATTTAACATGTGCTAGTACAAATCAATAATTTAAAATCGTACTTCACCTCACTAGGTCATCTAGAATCTAGAATCTCTACTGTGGTGCTACGATGTCGGGAGAGAAAAGCTTCACAGATATTGTCAGACCTTCTTTCAGACTCCTTCATTGTTGTCTCAGTTTCCGTGTGGTAAACGTGTATCATTCAAACTTTCATTGACAAAACAATTCATTGAACTGTTGCTTTTGGTATGATTGTCATTCTATCAATGGACGAAGGAGACGTGTTGAAGATGAATTAAATGGTTTACATTGGAATAGTCTATTCTGCTGTATTCTCTCTCTCTCTCTTCCTCTTCTTTATCCTCCCAATCTTATGTTTGTATTGCTTTGAACTCAGTGTTCAGTCTGTGTATTATTCCTATTTCTCTCTTTTCTTTTCTCCCTCTCACTCTGTCTCTCGTTCTTTATCTGCAGTCTCTTTCTATTCCCCTTTGTTCTCTCTCTCTCTCTCTCTCTCTCTCTCTCTCTCTCTCTCTCAGCTCATTCTTCAATAGTCTCTTGCTCACTCCGCTCTGCTTCTCTCTCTTTATTCTTCCTGTTTCTTCTTCTCTCTCTCTCTCTCTCTCTCTCTCTCTCTCTCTCTCTCAATCTGAGTGTTCAGTGTTTCTAATTAATTCCCAGTTTACAGTCGTATCCGAACGCTCTCTCTTGCTCTCTCTCTCTCTCTCTCTCTCTCTCTCCCTCTCTCTCTCACACACGCACATACACACACACACACACACACACACACACACACACACACACACGTCAGGCTGCTAATTGAATTTTTAAGCTTCTGCTGTTCATTGGCATTTTGCCTTGTAATGTGTACGAGTGTGTGTGTGTGTGGGGGGGGGAAATGACATGCAGGCAGAACTGATTCATATTTTAATGTAATACATATTTTAATGTAATACAGGCATCTGGATGAATTATTCGTGTGCGTGCGCGTGTTTAAATTTAAAACACGATTCCATGGATGAAAACTGTAGAAGCGACAAGTTAAAGCAGTAAAACTATTCTAACTATAAACTATTCTAAATATAGCGGCAAGATAAACTTGTGTTTCATTTGGTGGATAACATAGGCTTACCCAAACTGTCCCTTCTTCTTGCAGTGGAGAAGGTGAGACTGTGGTGGGAGGGGTAGTGCCCTAAACGACAGAAACCTCACCTCTCTCTCTCTCTCTCTCTCTCTCTCTCTCTCTCTCTCCTCCCTGTGAGCTGTGGCTGCTGGTCTCTGGTCTCTTTAATCGCTCTAACTGACTGGGAGCATGAGAATCACTCCAGAGACCTCAACCCCTCAAACACGAAGAGCTGAGTGAGCAAAAGAGACCGACAGCCGATACACACACTGTGACAAAGACAGAGGGTGTGTGTGTGTGTGTGTGTGTGTGTGTGTGTGTGTGTGTGTGTGTGTGTGTGTGTGTGTGTGTTATCCAGAACCTCGTTATCAGAATCTCAGAAGTAATCAGCATGTTGGTTCAGCTGTCATTCTTCTTTCTGAATGACAAACTCTCTGAACGGCAGCGTTTCTGTCTGCACAGAGCTGATGTCAGTCCGGATAAAGCATCAGGGTGTTTTGCATTTCAAACATTAACGTGAAACATTCTTGTGTGTCTATGTATTAGAGAGGACTAGATTGACGATGCATATGCCTGAGCTGAGAAGGAATCTGGCTGTTGAGCTATTACTGAATGAGTGAAAACTAAATTATAATTGTTATTCTGTAGTAGTAATGTTCATTATCAGTCTGCTGATAGGTGACAATGTTAGATGCGTCTCAGGTTTATCTTTCGCTCGGTATACATTTTCCTTTCGCAAATTAAATATCAATTTGAAAATCTCTAAAAATCTGAGCTATCATATTGTGCTCCAGTGTAGAGGATGTACTTAAGCCTCTGCCTGTATTAATGTCTTCCATAAACGGTATTGATCTTAAGCCACACTCCACTTACTAAATTACATTATAGGTGAATTACTTTAGTTCTATTAAATAAATATAGACAGTAAAATTAATGGAAGAAGCTGAGCAATATCAAATGGTGTGTGTGTGTGTGTGTGTGTGTGTGTGTGTGTGTGTGTGTGTGTGTGTGTGTGTGTGTGTGTGTGTGTGTGTGTGTGTGTGTGTGTGTGTGTGTGTGTGTGTGTTGCCATTGTAACGGCCAAGGACAGGTCAAGGTGTCATGGAAACATTAGTCTGAAGGGAATCTCCCCATCTCCATTCTGGATGAACAGAAGTGAACGTAGCGTAGCCGTGACCAACTAGTTTGAGTTCTACGTTTTTTAAGCTTTAAGTTCAACATTTTGTCCGTCAACATCTTGATTTAACATGACCGTATTAGTGAGGAAACAGATGAAGCGAGACGGAGGCTCATTTTCTCATAGACGTCCATACAATCAGACTTATTTTAGCAACCACAGGCTGATGGCCATTAGCATAATGCTAGTTTAAGAGACTTCCACAATCGTTTTACAGAACCGCTTGGTTGCCACCTGGGACCTCAAGTGGACATTGTGTTTGGATTGTCATCCCAGATCATATTTTTGCATTATAAAGCCAATTGTGGTAGCAAACTATTTAGGCCCAGAAAAGAAGAGGCCCTAAAGTCGAGCCCTGTGGGACACCATAGGTGAGGTGGAGGATTTAGTTCTGAAAGTTGTGTTAAAACTATAAATAGCTTCCTGTATGCACTGTTAAGAAAACATAATATGCGTTATAGTGCTGCAACTTACCGGCCACAGTGACCCTGGCGGTCCGGCTGACGATGCTGCCCAGTCCCTCCAGCGTGGCGAGGCACTGGTAGTCGCCCTCGTCGGGTCGGTGGTGCCGCGAATGCACGACGTTCTGCACCAGCAGCGATCCGTTAGCTAGCAGCTGCCGCCGCTCGTCCACCACCGTGCTCAGCAGCACGCCGTCCTTACGCCACGTGATGGCGGGAGGTCCCGCCGCTGCGTCGGACTGCGCCTGGCAGTCGAGCTGCAGCACGCCGCCGCGCACCGTCACCGTGTCCTGAGGCTGCTGGCTGAAAGTGAAGGCCGAGAAGCCTCCGACACCGGGCGAGGAGGAGGGGGAGGAAGATGAGGAGGCGTCTGAGGCTAGAAGAGGAGAGGAGATGAAGAGGAGTTAGACGGAGGCACAACAAAAAATCATACCCAACATCATTTATTGATGCAAATACTCTCCATTATATGACCTGACAACGGAGCTGGCAGCAAACGCAGGTTCATAACAGGGATGTGCCAGACTCACAATATGATACAATAAATCAAAACTAAAATAAATAAACCAGGAAGTCTAAAGAGGAGGTAAAGATGAGGTAAAGAAACAAAACCGATCAATGCATCTGGGCAAAACAGATCTGCTTCAAGGCCCGAGGCCCCGCACAACAAGGCGTACAGCAGACTCCACGTCCTGCCTCAGGCTGCATATGAACATAAAGCGGCTATACTGAATATTATATCATAACAATCCATGACATGACAGCGTGTAATGTGAAAGGTGGCCCACCTTTCACATTACACGTGGTGCTGCCCACCTGGTCAGCACCAAACAACGAGCAGGCATATAGCCCAACCGCATGTTTAATGCAGCTGTAGCAAACAGACGCCGCTCATCTTCCCCACATGGACCAGAACATTTCACAGCTCTCAGACAGTTTCCAGGGGGTCAGATCCACATCTGGCTCCAGGTGTGGAATCAAATCCATCACAGTGATGCCTTCCTCTGCACGGTGTTAGTGTCCACACCATTTAGCAGCAGCAGCAGCAGCAGCAGCAGCAGCAGCAGCATGGAAGGACTACGAGTTGTGTATGTATTCTCGTGCGTTTATCTACTTATTCATGTATTCATGTTTGGGGCTGATCTATTTATTCATGTTTGTAATTACGCGTCTCTTTACAACAGAGTTTAACCTCTGACCTGCAGCGCTTAGCTCTGCAGGATAACTCCCCGTCTCTACCAGACACATCCACCTGCTGTATTCTTTGTTTTTATGACTTCATATTTGGTATAATCGTGTGACAGGCTCAGACGCCGGCAGCCTCTCCTTCGTCTTTGATGCTAAAAGAGTCTTTCATCCTGATCAGAGAGGCAGTTTGTTTCGGTCAAAGACGGCGTGTTTCCTGTGAGTCTGAACAGAGGCTGAGAACACGCTGGGGTCCCAGATGCTCTTTTCCTTTTCTGATTATCCCACTTTGCGTTTAAACCCTCACAGCGTCAGTCTCTCCTTCAGGAAAACTCTGATCAGAAGAACATCAGGTATCAACAGCCGCCTCTGGATCTGTTCCCGACCGGGAGAGCAAACACATGGAGGACAGGTAACATCAGAGCTTTTCTTACTCTAATAATAGGACAACGCACTGATTGAAGAAGAAGCCGTATGGATGAGCACGGGGCTGGAGGCAGGACTTTAGACACCCAGTGTGTCCTCCTAACTCCCTCTGCTCTAAAGGCATCCTTTATATTCCATCTGTTTAACTAAATGCTCAGTTATGTGTTCTGCAGGTTTCCTGTGGAAATCAACAGGCTGATCAGAGGAGGCGTGTCCATGCAGGTCGCTGCTCCTCCAGAGGCAAGAAGAAGACCATGACTCATGACTGTCCTGAAGAAACGTTTATTCAGGATATTATAGACCCATTGAGTCAAATAATCATAAATCAGGGAGGCAGAAAAGAAAAAATCTGTTGTAAACTTCCCAGACGACAACAATTCCTGTCATTCCATCATCAGCTGATCACATACGTGCTGCAGGGGAAAACTGCTTCTTAGAGATTGAGGAGAGGAATCACCTCATCAACTAGATCTCTGCTCTTTCCCTGTTTTATATTCCATCAGGAAGATGTTCTTTTCTTGGTGCATTACAGATGAAACTGTGATAATGATCGCAGAACGGTCTGGTGACGCATTCTGGTGGATAAGAACTCCTTTCATTCATTATGGGATTTGTTGTAGATTTCTGGCAGAAATATTTACACAACTTACATAAAGCCGTCCATAAAGATGAAACAAGTATTGAGAGAAGTTACAGTTCAGGACACGTCTTCAACTGTAACCAGAGCATTAAGCAGAGACAATGTGGAACCCTTCTCCCCTTACTTTATTATTATGGCTTCCTTTTCACCATCTTCCTTTTGTTTCCTCATTCCTTACCTTCTATGTTTCACTCCCCACCCTCCCTACCTTGTTGCCCTCTGTCCACCTCCCTCCCTTCCTTCTCTCCTCACCCTCCCCTTCCTTCCTTCTCTCCTCACCCTCCCCTTCCTTCCTTCTCTCCCCACCCTCCCTTCCTTCTCTCCTCACCCTCCCCTTCCTTCCTTCTCTCCTCACCCTCCCCTTCCTTCTCTCCTCACCCTACCCTTCCTTCTCTCCTCACCCTACCCTTCCTTGTTGCCCTCTGTCCACCTCCCTTCCTTCCTTCTCTCCTCGCCCTACCCTTCCTTCCTTCTCTCCTCACCCTACCCTTCCTTCTTTCCTCACCCTTCCTTCCTTCCTTCCCTGTTTCCGTCCTATCCAACCCTTCTCTCCTTCCTTCTGTGCTCCTCCTCTTCCTTTCTTCCATCTTTCTCTCTCTTTCTTTTCCTTCACGGTTTCCTTCTTATTGATTCCCCTTCAGCAGTCCTCTCCCTCTCTCTCTATCAGTAAATCACCATCTTGACAGCTCTATCTGTACTCACCACACACACACACACACACACACACACACACACACACACACACACACACACACACACACACACACACACACACACACACACACAGTCAGTTCATCAATGCGTCCTTGTCCTCGTTGTCCTGCAGTTTGATGCTATCGCTCTCTGTCGGCGCTCCTCCTCACAGACTCCTCCTTGTTTCTTCATATTTCATCTGTAACATGGAGCTGCTCTAAACCTCCATACTTCTAGGACACACGTTTCATTTCACTGCTCCGCTACTGCTGAATAGTTTCATAATAACATAAATGTCCAGGATAAGGACGATGTGCTTCTGTTTTGGGACGCTAGCTGCAAAAGTGTTCAAGTACTTCGTTAAGATAAAATAAAATAATCCTTTATTCGTCCCGCAGTGGGGACATTGCAGGATTACAGCAGCAATGCACACAGAGACACATAGTAAGTAAACAGTAAAGTAATAAACAGTAATAAAAACAGAAAGAAGAATACAATAGCAATATTAAATATACAGACGGAGTAAAAGCAGTATATGAAAAGTATTTCAATGTATTATATATTGCACCAGATGATGAATGTAATTAAAGTGATTAAAGTGTTTGTGGTCGACTGTGAGCTCAGCTTGTTATGTATTTGGGTTTGAATTGAGATTTTGAGGGAGAATCATAGTTTCCCCATTGCTCATGTCAAAACAAATAATAATTATAAATACATAGTTCTCTCCAGTAAAATTCAGGGGAATCATTGGGAAATTAAAGGCCCCGTAAAATAATGCATTACTGAAATATCAACAATAAATTAAATTAAATAAAGAGTGTTGTGTGGAATGCTTAAAAGCTTTTCTTTACTTGTTTCATACAGGATCGTCCTTGAATTCTGACACAAATCACAACAGAATCAAAAGGAATTCATCACAGAAATGTGATGAATTTTTGTTTAAAAGTTCAGTAATTTTATAGCAAAGAGGCAAATATCTCCCTGGTTCAACTTCTCAGATTTGACAATTTGAGGTTTTATCCGTCTTCCAGAGCAGAATCTATAGATTATAATAATAAAGACAATTTCCCCTTTGTTGCATGCAAAATGTGTCTTTTATGTAACTTACATGAGCGGCATTAGTTAAGTAAATAAGTTACGTAACAGAAGGGTCACCATTGAGTCATGAACTACAGTGTTGGGCCTCGAGGTCGCCATCTTGGTTTGTTGCAGCCAGTGAACAGAAGCGACTCTGGATGCTGTGGTGAAGACGCTGTCAGAGACCTGAGACCTGTCAATCACCTTGTAGCCCCGCCCTAAAGCGTCCCCTGCTTTATGGTCTGTTTGACTCTAAATGACCATAATTTACTGAATGAACATCATGCTGTATTGAAGAAGACTTGAAACTAGAGATTGAGACATAAACTCATGTTTACAATGTTTACTGAGGGAATACATCAAGAGAAGTAGAGTCATTTATATAGACTTCTATACAACCAGAGGAGTCATCCCCTGGTGTTCAGGAGAGAGAATGCAGCTTTAACACATGAAGCATATACTTCTATACAACCAGAGGAGTCGCCCCCTGGTGGTCAGGAGAGAGAATGCAGCTTTAACACATGAAGCATATACTTCTATACAACCAGAGGAGTCACCCCCTGGTGGTCAGGAGAGAGAATGCAGCTTTAACACATGAAGCATATACTTCTATACAACCAGAGGAGTCTCCCCCTGGTGGTCAGGAGAGAGAATGCAAGTTTAAGGCACTTCTGTATTGGCTTCACTTTTCAGAAACGGAGGTTGTATAAATAAGTTAACGTTGACTTGGTTTCACACTCGACACTAACAGCGTTCTCCTGAGTGAAAGTCGTGTGTTTGTTTGACGCCACCGTCCATCTCAACCTCCTCCTGCTGGACCTTTTTCAATCTTCATTCTACGTCAACTGACTGAGCGTCCAATAAGGAGTCCGACGGGTTACATTGGAGTTAGCTGAGTGAGTCGACCTCGCGCCGGCCAAGAAAGGGCTTAGTAGCTTTAGACGCAGACGGTATAGAGCCGTCCAGGACTTTAACTGATGAGACGAGAGTCGGTGACAGCGAGGTGGACGACAGCCAAGACCGTCTGAACACTCGCACAGCGGCAGACACCACGGGTGAGTGGCTGGAAGCAGACTGCATTAAGGCTCTGGACGGCGGCCAAAAACTGTGTGTGTGTGTGTGTGTGTGTGTGTGTGTGTGTGTGTTTAAAGTCTGCCGCCTGCCAGCATCATCTTAACTGAGAGGAGGAAACAGGAAGGAACAGAAACTATGAGGGGAAAAGGAGGAGTGACATATCCAGAAAACTAGAAATCCCAAATCCGTCACAGAGACACCATGTGAATGGACTTGTGCTTGTATGGCGCTTTGCTAGTCCTCCGACCACTCGAAGCGCTTTGCCATCTGCCCACTCACACACACTCACACACACTCACACAATGATGACAGGCTACCATGCACGGTGCCGCCTGACCGCTCACACCAAACCAATCCACCGGGCCTCAGCCACACCCGGGAGAACTGCCCGTCAGGAAATGAATCCCTGAGGAATGTTCAGCAGCATTCACTGATGAACGCTGGAATCATCACATATTCATATAAACACACACACACACACACACACACACAGTGTGTCCCGTCTGCAGTGCGCTCTGACAGCAGCTGTGTGTGTGTAGCATTAAGCCTTCATTAACCAGCCTCACCTGTCGCCCACCCTTTGGGTCTCATTGAACTATAACTCTGATAATCCCTTTGACAATGTCCCAGCTGAGCTCTCACACACGCACACATGAACCAATCAGCAGCGGCCGTCCATCACGGACGGAGACAAAGGCTCTGATTGGTTGAGTGGTTTTTGTTCCAAAAGGGGAACAGGGTTGAGCGCTAATATATGTCATCAAGCGGTATCAATGTGTCTATTGTTACTTTCTCTACTTTGTTTTGATCGTGATGTCAGAAAAAACAGCCGCACACACACACACACACACACACACACACACACACACACACACACACACACACACACACACACACACACACACACACACTTCACACGCTCTGATATTAACACCAATTGGTCTTAATTAGCCGAGTCTCATTCAGCATGTTGGGTTTCCTGCTAATTACTCTGAGTGTGTGTGTGTGTGTGTGTGTGTGTGTGTGTGTGTGTGTGTGTGTGTGTGTGTGTGTGTGTGTGTGTGTGTGTGTGTGTGTGTGTGCCGCCACCATCAATCGCAGCCTGTTTGTTTTTAGTGTGTAAATTAAATTAACGACAGCAGATGTTTGAGCGCTTTGGAACAATGATAAAGATCTTTTACATTTCTTATTTCAACACTTTGTGAGCGCACGTCGTGCTGCGATGAAGAAAGCTCAACAAATACACTGATTTCATCTTTTTAACAATTGCTATGATTGTTTTGTAGATTTATTTTAACAGTTTATGTAATTATGTTTGGCAGGTTTATTATTGTTAAAACAGATTGAGAGAGGAAAAAAGGAATGAAGAGGTGTGGCAGAAGAAAGAGATGGAGACTGAATGAAAGGAGGATAAAGGGATTCAAACACACACACACACACACACACACACACACACACACACACACACACACACACACACACACACACACACACACACACACTCACACACACTGTTTTCCATTTGGTCCTTGTCAAAACGCTTTGCGAGACAACAGTGACACTCCGTCCCCTGAGACAAGTATGATCCTATTCTGTGTGTGTGTGTGTGTGTGTGTGTGTGTGTGTGTGTGTGTGTGTGTGTGTGTGTGTGTGTGTGTGTGTGTGTGTGTGTGTGTGCAGGTTAAAACCCCAATAAGTGTTCAGGTCTTCACATTGTTAACAGAGACCTTTACTGCTGTCAGACACAATTACCAACCGGTCAACAGCCGGCCAATTATACAGACGCACAATCAGTGAATGACAATAACAAGGTAGCTTACTGTCAAAGAGGCGAGGTGGGAGAAGCTGTCAACACACACACACACACACACAAATTCCCGAGTGACAATTTTAAAGTAGCTTTGTGTCAAAGCGAAAAGGGAATAGCTGTCATACATGTCACTGAAACACACACCCTCACACACACACACACACACACACACACACACACACACACACACACACACACACACACACACACACACACACACACACACACTGTGTGATACCTCAGGTCCACATTGTGTCCGTTCCTACTGAACTGTCACTTTAAATATTAACCATCGGATTAATTATTAATGCATTCATAAATGCATGATACTCTGAAGCAATGTTGCGAAAAATGGGCCCGTCGCTTTTTGTAGAATATAAATAAGTACATTTAAATTTTCCTTTTAAATGGATTCGATTAAAACGGATCATTTAATCCCGCGTTTCCCAGACCGTCGCGAGCCAATTCACAAAAGGCCTTCTCTACAAATGAAATAGGTAGGATACCCGTTTTCAACTAAGTTAAAGCTGATCCTGGACCCTGGACCCTGGATCCAGGAGGTTCATCTGCAGGTGCACAGGATGCAGGACCCCTAACGGCATGATCCTCCCTCGTTGCAGTTTGGTTAGGTTGTGGCACCAAACATGTTTGTTAAGTTTCAGCACGAAAGCTGCTCGGTTTGGTTTAGCCATGAATATTACGTGTTAGCTTTCGGCACAATAACTACTTGGTTAGGTAGCATACAGACTACTGGATGAGGTTATGCTAGAGAACGGTTTGGTTAGGTTTCATCACCAAAACCACTTGGTTAGGCTTAGACAGTTTAGCCAACAGAACTACTTGGCTAAGGTCAGCTTGTTTATGATAGAATCCAATGCGAGTGGCTAGCTCTTCTAACCATAACATTCAATTCAGTTTATTTTGTGTAGCCCAAAATCAAATACAAGTTTGCCACTGAGGGCTTTACAATCTGTAACATAACATCCTGTCCCGAGACCTCACATCGGATCAGGAAAAACTCCCCTAATAAAGATAGTAAAAACCCTTTCACATGGAAAAAAGAGAAGAAACCTGAGGGACAGCAACAGAGGAGGATCCCTCTCCCCGGATGGACAGAACATAAATTGTTAAATACCAATTTGTATATATCGTAATTCATGTGTGACATCTCACGAACAAATAAGAGCAGACACAAAGAAACAGCTGGACCGCCTGCATGAGGCGTCCACAAAAGAAGCTAACGCTAACGTCTCACAGCAGCCTCACGTGTTGCTTCAGTAGCGTGTCTCTGTCAACACTTTCAACACAGTCAAACCTTCCGCTGAACCTCTGTGTTGCTTCTGTGAAATACCGTGTCTGACAATAACTTGAGCAATATCTGTGTAAACTGTGTTAACCGCTGAGTGCCTGTGACGAGGTTGATAATCGTGCCTAATCAATACGAGCTGGCTGATTAGCCGGGTGACATGTGATCATAGACGGAGTTACAGTATTCAGAGACAGGTTTGGTGAGCTCACAACGGGATCCTGTCAGGGATAAAATCTGCAGTGTGAAGTGAAAAAAGGTGTCAGAGCAATTCTATTGGTCTTTGATCACAGATTCACTTCCTGGAAAACCCGGAGAGTCGAGAAATAAAACACAGCAGCTAAAAGCTTCAGGATGAAAGGAAAGATCAGGATGAAAAGAAATATCAGTTAGAGAGGGAGGAGGGCTGCTCATCTTCTGGGTTTTTATTTAAAAGCCACTAATTCCCTCAGTCTTCAGTGTTCCTTTAATCTCCCTCCTTTCCTCTCCTATCATCTTTCCCTGGGTTTTGCTTTGTGACACCTTCACTGTTCAGATTGTGCCATGTTGCAGCCGTGTGCTCAAACCTTTACGATCATGTTTTCCCTCATCAGTCTAGTCTACCCTCAACTCCACATCATGATGCAGCGAAAACAGGATTTTAGAAGTATCGCATTCAATTAAAAATAAGGAGAAAATGTATCTTACTTTTTGAAAAACTATCATGATTACGTTCGTAATCTTAAGTGTAAGTGAATAGCATTTCACAAACTCAAAGTTATGTTTCTTTAACGGCAAACTCAGCAGAAGGAAACATAAATTGGATCCATGTTGGTGAGAAACTGTCTTTCAGCTGGAAGCTATTTCCAGAGGTGAAAGGTCAGCAGCGAGCAGCTCAGACTGACGCTCCACCAATCTGCCTCCAACTGAACGCGGCCACAAGACCTCAAGAGTCTGGTGAAAAGGTCAGAGTAGCATTAATGCAAGGCCTAGAACGAGAATGACTAGAAGGCCAAGAGCTACAACAGCCAGACCCCTATAGCTGAGGGCTAGAACAATAACAGGCTTAGATCCAGAACCACTAGGATCTAGACCAGGGGTGTCAAACTCATTTTCACCCCGGGTCACATCAGCATCATGGTCGCCCTCAAAGGGCCGGTTGTAACTGTACAGTGGCGGGCCGTGGATTCTCTACCTGCGCCTTAGACCTAGAACGACTACAAGATCGAGAACTAGATGACTAGAGGGGCTAATAGAGTTAGACCTAGCACAACTACAAGATCTAGAAGTAGATGACTAGAGGGGCTCATAAGGTTAGACCTAGAACGACTACAAGCTCTAGAACTAGATGACTAGAGTACATATATGTGGTCTAAAACTGCTCAAAGGCTCAGAGCTAAAATCAGAAAGTGTAAAGCTAAAACAACTAAAAAAGTAATAGGTGAGACCTAGAACATGGGCCATCCGACCTCTGGGCTCATCCAGAACACCCAGACTACCTCACTATACTGCACTGCTCCCTGCTTGAATCCGACTTAATAAGACATTGGAACTCCCGGACGATACATTATTCAAAATGTAAACTTATCTCTCATTTTCGCTAAATATGGCACTTGAAGTGGATCAGCATATTTGAACATTGTAGTTGCATGATATTTGTACTTTCTGTTGTCCACAAGGTTAAAAAGCACTCATTGTAAGTCAAAGAGATAAATGCACTGTTATTAACCTGGACCACATCTTCCTCATCATCGTCCTCATCATCTTCGTGTCCTTCCTGCCCTCTCCCTCTTCACCTTCCAGTTTCTTTCATTCTTTCAATCTCTCAGCTCTCCTTCTTCTGTTTATTCCCCTCTCCTCCTTGACTTCCATCCTCCCCTCCCTCGTTCCTCGCTCTAATCCTGTAATTCCGTCTCTCTCTCCTCCTTTCTCTCTCTCCTCCTTTCTCTCTCTCCTCCTCTCTCCTGCTCCCCTCTCGCCCAAAATGTGCGGCTGCAACCCCGATTACCTCACAGTGTTGGCCTTAAGCAGCACGAGGCCGACCAGGATCAATGATATCGATCAGGTGAGTCCCCTTCTAACCGGCGCTCTGTGTGTGTGTGTGTGTGTGTGTGTGTATGTGTGTGTGTGTGTGTGTGTGTGTGTGTGTGTGTGTGTGTGTGTGTGTGTGTGTGTGTGTGTGTGTCTGCATTTACATATGTGTGAGTGTCAGTGTTTGTTTGCGTATTGATTTTAACCTAGTTCACTGTTTGTGTGCATTGACCTGTTTGGATTTAATGAGAATGAATGTAAAATGTTGAGATTTGACCTTATTTACAAACACACACACACACACACACACACACACACACACACACACACACACACACACACACACACACACACACACATGCACAGTGGAATGTAGATGAGCGCTTGTTGTCTCTCTTGCATACAGGATTCATGTAAATTCGTCTCCTCTCCTCTCACAGCGAACATGTCACTGCTTTAGAGTGTTTACACTCTAAATAGAAGCCCAGAAAGCACTTTACACTGAGCACATTACAGAGACTGTCAGTCAGCTGCTTGTTTAATCAGAACAGTGTGTGTGTGTGTGTGTGTGTGTGTGTGTGTGTGTGTGTGTGTGTGTGTGTGTGTGTGTTATGGAGCACCACACTGTCATCCAGGGTTCCTGCACCACAGATAGAAGTCTGGTGACCACATTTCGAAATAATACATTGATTTCCAGCTTATTAGTTTTGCTAAATACGTTTTTGGAATTGCTCGATTCTTTTATACGTGTTTCATATACAACGTTTTATATACAACGTTTCTTCCAATCCAGGAAGTGTGATCCACAGGAAGTCAGGGTGGCTGATTGGACGTAAAGCAGGCTGTAGCGTTCGCAGCTTTATCCGCGAAAAATGAATGCACCGTAATTCCTAGACATCCCGAGAGGGCAGATCGTATGTAATCCACGTCATCATTAAAGTACAAAGATCACAAAAACCCCAAACAGGTAAGCGGGCGTGGAGGTGGATGGGTTCCTTCTGCTTCATGGATCGTGGTTATCTGGATCGCGCTCCATGCGTATACTACTCATTATATGAGTCATCTGCATGTAATGTGCTGTAACTCTGTTACGTTGTTCATTCTGGTCACATGACATCTATTGCTTCTGTCCTTCAGGAGAGGGATCCTCCTCTGTTGCTCTCCTGAAGGGTTCTTCCTGTTTTCCCTGTGAAAGGGTTTTTACTATCTTTATTTGGGGAGTTTTTCCTGATCCGATGTGAGGTCCTGGTGCCGCTCGTCAAACGAGAGGCCAACGATGATTTATTTGTCCGGCAACTTGAGTCACGTCCCTATCGAAGTTATTTCAACACAAAGGACGATCTTGTTCTACATCTAAGTATTTCACAATCTTTTCTAAAAACCTAAATACTATTGTGTGAAGACAGAAGTTTATTTTGAAAAGGCCGTATGCTCGTAACGAGCAGACATGGACGCGTGTATCTGGAGGCCAATCCAAAAAGCAACGCGTGTGATTTAACCCCGCGTGTTCCGATACAGGCCTGAGGTCAGCAGAAAGCTGCGGTCGTCCTTCACTAACAGCTGCGCCGGATTTAACCTCCGAGGGTTTTAATATCTGCTGAGAAGCAGCCGGTAAATCACTCGGCGCTCTCAGACTGCTGCCGGGACAGAAAAGGAGAAGCTGCCGCCGCCGAAGGTGTTTTCTGCTCTTTGTGGAGGAAGTAAAGCGAGGCTCAGGCTCCACCACGCAGTGCGTGTGCACATTCTTCTTCCTGCGGTTTTTCATTTAAATACCCTGACAGCCAACTTTATTCTGTGGTTACGGAGGTTGGGGGGATGTTTGACGAAGTCTCCATTAAACTACACACCAGCCACACGACTGGGAATGCTCAGCAGTTTGTGTTACCCGTAGACCAGGGGTAGCCAACACGGTGCCCGCGGGCACCTGGTCGCCCGCAGAGACCACGCTAGTCGCCCGCGAAGCATGTTCTAAAAATAGAACACGCTTATGAGCTTTCACAAGAAAAATAATTAAAAAAAATAATAATTCACTGGCGTGCGCGCAGCGGTCGGAGCTACTTATGTGTCATGGTTCTAACTTGTATCATGGTTCTAACTTTAGTCGCGGTTAAAACTTTATAACAACAATTAATAACCCACAACTAACACATTTTAACAGGTAAAACACCAAGACACAACAGTTTGTGACTTATTAACAATTTGTAACACTAATAATTGTACATTTATAAAATTACACCACAGAGCATGCTGGGTACAGCTCACCCACTATCACACCAAGAAGAAACTCCGTCGCAGGAAGAGACAGACCCTTCCTGTTTTTTTTCACCTATATTCCCCTGGGTCCTAAGTCCCTCTAGGTTTAGCTTCCTAACACCCTCTATGTACCAACGTAAAAACAGCTGTTCAGTTGGCCTGCGGTCCTTTTCAGCATCAATGAATGAATGCGTTTACTGAAGAAAAAAAATACGCCAGAATCTTACAAAATACTGTGATATTAATTTTTGGCCATACCGCCCAGCCCTAACTCCGACCATTTCTGAAGGGGGTTAGATAGAGTTGATAGAGTTAGATAGAGTTAGATAGAGTTAGATAGGGGTTAAATAGATAGTGATCTGTGCAACTTTGTTGTTCAGGAAGTTTGTATCAAACAAGTAGCCCTTCGTATTATTTTGTACCCTTGAAGTAGCTCTCGGCTTCAAAAAGGTTGGTGACCCCTGCTTTAGAGAGAACCGGCCTTTATTCATAACGTCCCGTTTCATAAATATATGTTTTAGTAGGAAGCTCGGCTCCCTGTGGATGCAGGTTCCTTGTTATCAGTTATTAGCAGGTGAGTCCCACTCAACTGTAATTGTAAGGACAGAAAATGTTGTCTATTCCCTTTAAATATTCTATTTCATTACACATTACTAATTCCAATTGGGCTCATTGAATAAATAGTTTTGGTCCCTAACTACGTTGTTTCCTGTGAAGATAAGTGTATTTAATAAGTTTTTTTTTATAAAGACGCTGTATACATCTTTGCGGCAGCGACCTGTCAATCACAGTAAGCCCGCCCTAAAGCATCTTCCGCAATCTGACTTCTTTTTGCAACCAGAGGAGTTGCCTCCTTGCAGAAAGAAGTCTGGTTGTATAGAAGTCTATATAAATGACTCCTCTGGTTGTATAGAAGTATATGCTTCATGTGTTAAAGCTGCATTCTCTCTAGTGACCACCAGGGGGTGACTCCTCTGGTTGTATAGAAGGCTATGCTTCATGTGTTAAAGCTGCATTCTCTCTCCTGACCACCAGGGGGTGACTCCTCTGGTTGTATAGAAGGCTATGCTTCATGTGTTAAAGCTGCATTCTCTCTCCTGACCACCAGGGGGTGACTCCTCTGGTTGTATAGAAGTCTATATAAATGACTCCTCTGGTTGTATAGAAGTCTATATAAATGACTCCTCTGGTTGTATAGAAGTATATAGAGATGACTCTACTTTCTTGATGTATTCCCTCAGTAAACATTGTAAACAGTCTTATGGTCTCAGTCTCTAGTCTCAAGTCTTCTTCAGTACAACATGATGAATGCTAGTTTCACGTTGTCTTCTCCCTGCAGGACCGTAGGTCGCCGCCTGGCTGTGACTACGGAGGACTCAGGTTACGTATATTGTTCGGAAAACCAACTAAAGATTCTCCTCACCGGGACCCCGTAGCAAGGTTTTCGGGACATCTGTCACCCAAAAGCAAAACTATCTTCAGATGCAAAGCTCAGACATCTAAACATTTAAACGTCACCTCTAAAATAATCTTCCTACGTTTTCAAATCGACCAACAGGGGGCGCCACAGAGGCGTCCTGCATTCTCCTCCTGCTCTCCTCACATCGCATCATTCTGTCCTCCACTTCTTCCCCAATCCATTCTCTCCTCTCTCTCTCTCTCTCTCTCTCTCTCTCTCTCTCTCTCTCTGGGGAAACCTCTGCTGTCGTCCTCCTGATCTGAAAGTATAAACACAGAGACCCCTCTGATACCGTGTGTGTGTGTGTGTGTGTGTGTGTGTGTGTGTGTGTGTGTGTGTGTGTGTGTGTGTGTGTGTGTGTGTGTGTGTGACAGACAGGATGGGGGTTTTGCAGACAGATGAGGATTTCTATCGACTGACACCATATCACATATTCTGTCACATCTTGACAAACGCTGTCAGTCTGTGTGTGTGTGTGTGTGTGTGTGTGTGTGTGTGTGTGTGTGTGTGTGTGTGTGTGTGTGTGTGTGTGTGTGTGTTGTGTATAAAAAGCTTGTAACTCAAGCAGATCCCACAAGTATAGCTATAGTTCTTCATTTTATTTTGGAAAATACACACAATTTCTTTTGCAAGGTTTTCAAAATCAGAGTTTGTGTTTTGCACAAAAGGCATAAATACTCTGACCGGACCAGATATGGATTATTTATACATTACACATGTATTCATGGAGTGGAGCATTAGAGGTGGGCGGCAGAGAGGACCTTAGACAAAATGTGTTTTTCATGTTATTGCTATTTATTCTTCTATATCACTTTGGGTATCTTATTTCTGATTTCCTTGCCGTTCTAAAAGCTCTTTGTAAGTGTGGTCTGCTGAGTGAATAAAGCTTTCTATGTTCAAACAGATAGAATCTGCTTCATGAGGGTTCTCTGCCTCACAGTCCTATTACTACCAGTAGTACTGGTAGTAATACTACCAGTACTACTGGTAGTAATACTACCAGTAGTACTGGTAGTATTACTACCAGTAGTACTGGTAGTAATACTACCAGTACTAACACGGTTAGTGTCACATGTGAAACTAAAATGTCAGAGCAATTCTTTTAATAAAGTTTCAGAATTTGATATGTTGTGACTATTAAGTGAAATTAAAGTAATAATTGTGACCGGCTCCCCTTCTGCATTATTACGTCTCAGACTTCTCGATTTTTTCATTATTATTTGTTGTGTGACATTATTGTTTGTCATGTTCCCTTTCTGGAGCGTTGACATGAAGAAGCCGACAGGAACTCGTCAGAGAGGAGCGTCCTCACTAGTTTAACTTAAGTCCGCTCCGTTGGTGCATCCTGACAAAACCACTGAGCGTCTGTTTGTGTTTATTCTTATTGTTTATTCTTTATTTATCAGATTGATTATTAGACTGTGAACGAGGACGTCTGTCTCTTTGTGACAGACGGCGAGGACTCATCGACACATCTGCTGCTGTGGGGGGACACCGCAACGCCCCCGTGTGTGTGTGTGTGTGTGTGTGTGTGTGTGTGAGACATCCGTGACCAATCAAGACAGAAGCCACAGGCTTTCCAACTGCTGTCCCTCGAGACAGAGCCGCGGCCAGCCAATATGTCACACACACACACACACACACACACACACACACACACACACACACACACACACACACACACACACACACACACACACACAGCCTGACAGATTGGTAGTTTATGGGTGTTAACAGACAGAGGGAGCCTCTTTCTTCACCATCATCAGTCATCGCCGTCAGACCCTCCTCCTCACGCGTGCGCACGCACGGACACACACACACACACACACACACACACACACACACACAATAGCCTGGCGAGTGTGTGAGTGTGCTTGTTGTTTAATAAAGCAGGAAACAAACAGGGAACTACTGGCGCCCCCCCCCCACACACACACACACACACACACCCCTGAACAATGCCTGTGTGTGTAAAAAGCCTGTGTGTGTAAAAAGGAAATTAAAGGGGTTCAACTCAAGGTCAAAGGTCAACAGCGTGTTGACCTGAGTGAAGAGGGAGGTCACCATCCAGACGAACAACCCAGTGGCATCGCTAACGAGGACTTGAACACGTTCACGGCATAAAACCAGACCTGAGACCAGCGTCCGGTCTGAGCCATCGTTCTGTCATGTGTTCACGGCTCCGCCCACTACCATAACACAAGTAAAATAAATCTATCCGGCGTAAAACATAACCTTACCCAACACGCTTTGTGCACGCCGCATGCATAGATGAGGATGGCAGATGGAAAAAAGGAGCAATTATTGTTTTAGCTGCCTTTAATAAAAAGAGCATTTCCAGCAATCGCTGCAGGTTTATTTTAATCCAAACGACGATCTCTTCCGAATACTAACCTAGAACCTTTGAGTGGTTTTCTGTGAAGATGAAAAGATCTTATTCATGTCCTACATGTAACACACGGGAGAGAGAGAGGAGGAGGAGGAGGACACTTCGTTCCGGGGGGGGTAGCAGTAGTGTGTAGCATGCAGTGAACTTACATTTACGTTGAGATCGGTCGACCAATGACAGTTCTCTCTACAGTCAGAGCTTGCGCAAGAAGGTGGAACGTGAGGGAGATACCATTTCCAAAACTTGTAAGGGGGTAATAACTATTTTCCCGGACGTAGCAAAATCCCGGACGTTTTTGGAATCCCTGCCGGACGCTTTTTTTAGGTCTCGAAAAGAGGACATGTCCGGGAAAAAGAGGACGTCTGGTCACCCTAGCATAAGTTTACTGGGGGAAACATCCAGTTTCACAGTAAAATTGTTAATTTACAATGATTTTATTGTGAAGCAGGAAAGGCAGGTATCAGTGATACCTTTGGTATTGTACTATGTTTAACGTATATTAATGTTTTTAAAACTGAAGTTTGTCTGTTACCCAGCATGCTTCATCAGGTCAGGATGAGCGCTGGCCTGCGCTGCTTATCGGGGATTATGTCAACAAGACCAACGCAAACACTTGCAGCAAGGAAATAACACAATGGCGCTTAAAACGTGAATACATGAAATGAATGAAACCCTGGGAAGCAGCTGAGGACGTTCAACCAGCCCACTGAATAAAGCCGTGTGCGTTGTCCTCTGCCCACAGATGTTGTGTAACATCATCAACAGCTTTGAACCTGTAGCTAACGTGCAGTTTGCTAGCGGAGACTCGGCTTGACTTTTCACCAGAGACATGAAACCAGCCGTAGATACTTATTTATCTTCTGTGGAATATCCCAGCAGCGTCTTCCACTTGTCAGGGCTTTGCAATGACTCTTGGGTATTGTAGCAAAGAGAAGAGAAAGCGTGCGAGCTCGCCTGTAAGCAGCAGCATCTCATTAGCTGAGCCGCCGCCGGCCGATGGGATGCGAGGCCTTCTGGGAACTTTGTGTTAGAGCAGAATCACCAACTGCTCGTTAAAATCCCTAATAAACCATCAAGCGTCTGCAAAGAGCTGACGGCTCCAACTCAACCTGCAGCGAGGTTTGAAATACTCCTATCTCAGAACAACACACACACACACACACACACACACACACACACACACACACACACACAAACAAACAGAAACAAACACATGCACACAAATAACCAACAAAACCCCTCAACAAACACCCAGAGGCCTGTGTTTATATTTAGTATACATGTTTAGTCACCAGTGTGTGTGTGTGTGTGTGTGTGTGTGTGTGTGTGTGTGTGCGTGTGTGTGTGTGTGTGTGTGTGTGTTGTGGGTCGCTGGCTGTCAATCAGACTCGGTGGAGCGTGAGGGTGGAGGAGGGGCGTTGCCGCGGGGAGAGATTCCTTCTTGCTGCACATTTCATTTTTTACTCTTATTATCATTTATAACAAGATTGTTATTGGTTTCATTTATTTCTGTTTCACTGTGTATTGAGTTTTCTTTAAATATGTGTTTGTTTCACTGAAGTAAGACACATTTTATAACAGCAAACTAAATGAATAATAGAAAGAGTTCAATTAAAGTTTGGAGTTGTTAAAGAAGTGAATCCTGTACTGGAGTGTGTGTGTGTGTGTTTGTGTGTGTGTGTGTGTGTGTGTGTGTGTGTGTGTGTGTGTGTGTGTGTGTGTGTGTGTGTGTGTGTGTGTGTGTGTGTGTGTGCAGCAGCTGAACGGACCAATCAGACACTCTGTTTGTTTGTTTTGGACCAGTTTGAATAAATATCGCCCAGTTAACAGACCAGTTTACTTTGCTCCATCTGTACTTCTGCTTCTCCCTCTCCTCGCCAATCCCCCAAGCAGACTGAAACACACACACACACACACACACACACACACACACACACCCCGCAGCGTGCGTTCCGGGGTCAACACGCCAACGCCGGCCACAGTCCTGCAGGGGATTATGGGTCGGCTGAGCAGAAGCTGTCAGCAATGTGAACCCTCGCTATCTAACAATCTCTCACTGTAGCCGACTCTCTCTGGAGTTTTTATACAAGTGAGATCGTCCTTCAAGCGTCTGCTCTCCCTGGAGGGTGTGTGTGTGTGTGTGTGTGTGTGCGTGTGCGTGTGCGTGTGCGTGTGTGTGTGTGTGTGTGTGTGTGTGTGTGTGTGTGTGTGTGTGTGTCATCAGCAGAGAGTGAACACACACACACAACATGTTCTCACATGTAAACACTTTTAATTTGTTTCCTCACAACTTCTGGATGCTTATTCTGCTTGTTATGTTCAGGCCTCTCAGCTGGTTGAGGTCAGCTGGAGTGGAACTAGTTTAGTATGATTGAGTCTTGGCCTTAAAAGATTAATAAAATAGCATAATAATAATCATAAAAGAACAAAATGAAAGTCCAGTAGCCTAAACGTCCCAACACTCCTCTATCCTATAATGTCCTCGTCTCCAAAAGCATTGCCAATGAGCCAAACCACTTGAAGGAGCTTCATCAATGCAATTTCCAGAAGACCAAAAGATTTTAAAACTCAATTTTCAATCATAAATCGCTCATGAAATACATACGACGAGTCCTCCAACTTAGAGGAGCAAACACGACCTCTAAAACGACACACAGGAGTGATCAGCAGGTCTGCTTCTCCCAAAACATACAAATCACTGAACAATGCCGATGTTTGGGTCGGAGTGAGAGTTTGAGCTTTGGGTGAGGATGCATGCAGTGAGGACAATTGTTGAGAGGCCCTCTCTCAACACTTAAAGGCCTGTGTCGTGAGACCGACTCCTCTGCTTTGTGCTTCAAGTCTTAGTCGGAGTCAAAGATCTGATGCTAACAGTAACCATTTCATGAAATCTACACCAATAGGAATCTTCCTCTTGGGCAAGCTGTTGTATCCATTTCAAAACCAGCGTCATTAGAACCTCAGTGTTATGAATGTTGTGGGCCTGATACACAGTTGGTTTGTAGGTCTCACATGTTCAGGCTATTGCAATAAAGGTCCTTGTTAAGTGTTAACAAGAGAGTGCGTTGGAGTTTTCTGTTGGAAAATGAATGAGTTGAATGATGGGACACCGCTACCTGTAAAGGTTTGCTTTGGTCCGGGCACAACACAAAAACAACTTGGTTCAGGAAAGGGTTAAAATTCCAATGAGTCCTTTGTTAAGGTGAGGGGAGCTCCGTCATCGTTTATGATAATGAACGGTTTGAAGTGGTAATCTTAAAGACTTGTTAAGTCATTATCTATTGCTGAAAGAGGCAAAACAATGGTGATTCAGCCTTTATGGCCCACTGATGAAAGCATTGAAATTTGTATTTATTTGCAGCATTACGATCGAGGGTCTCTGCGGCGACATTCCCGTGAGCATTACTACATTGCAATCTTTCTCCTTTACATGCACACAAAACATGAAACTATGCAGTAGAATTACATTTTGGACGCAGCCCAAGACTCCAGACTGCCCGAGAAATTCAAACTCAACCATCTTAAGGATGACACAGACCCTCCAGATCATCATGACTCAGCAGAATGCTGCTATGCCATTGGGCAGACTCTCAGCACCGGCATTATAGTGTGTAATGTATAATATTCAGGCCAATAGGATGTATGAAGATGTATTAGAAAGCAGCCGGACATTTACAACCAGTATGGCGCCTTATCGCGGATACAAATGATGACAGAGTGAAGAAGAGGGAACCGTAAATCCGCTGTGCGGTGACGAAGGAGCTCGGCAGTCAACATGCAGAGCTCCATAAATCTGCTGTGACTGAGCGGCATCCGTGTAAACGAGGACAAAATGGATGTCGAAACCAGTGATAAAGGCCTCTGGAGACTGCAGTGATTATAACGTACCAACAGTGTCTCAGCGTCTCTGCTGCTGGTCACTGATGGGAATGACGATGAGGGACCGTGACCTCTGGAACAAGCACCGTGACCTCTGGAACAAGGACCGTGACCTCTGGAACAAGGACCGTGACCTCTGGAACAAGGACCGTGACCTCTGGAACAAGCACCGTGACCTCTGGAACAAGGACCGTGACCTCTGGAACAAGGACCGTGACCTCTGGAACAAGCACTGTGACCTTTGGAACAAGGACTGTGACCTCTGGAACAAGCACTGTGACCTCTGGAACAAGGACCGTGACCTCTGGAACAAGCACCGTGACCTTTGGAACAAGGACCGTGACCTCTGGAACAAGGAACGTGACCTTTGGAACAAGGACTGTGACCTCTGGAACAAGGACGTAACCTCTGGAACAAGGACCGTGACCTCTGGAACAAGGACTGTGACCTCTGGAACAAGGACCGTGACCTCTGGAACAAGGACCGTGACCTCTGGAACAAGGAACGTGACCTTTGGAACAAGGACTGTGACCTCTGGAACAAGGACTGTGACCTCTGGAACAAGGACTGTGACCTCTGGAACAAGGACCGTGACCTCTGGAACAAGGACCGTGACCTCTGGAACAAGGAACGTGACCTTTGGAACAAGGACTGTGACCTCTGGAACAAGGAACGTGACCTTTGGAACAAGGACTGTGACCTCTGGAACAAGGACGTAACCTCTGGAACAAGGACCGTGACCTCTGGAACAAGGACTGTGACCTCTGGAACAAGGACCGTGACCTCTGGAACAAGGAACGTGACCTTTGGAACAAGGACTGTGACCTCTGGAACAAGGACTGTGACCTCTGGAACAAGGACCGTGACCTCTGGAACAAGGACCGTGACCTCTGGAACAAGGAACGTGACCTTTGGAACAAGGACTGTGACCTCTGGAACAAGGACGTAACCTCTGGAACAAGGACCGTGACCTCTGGAACAAGGACTGTGACCTCTGGAACAAGGACCGTGACCTCTGGAACAAGGAACGTGACCTTTGGAACAAGGAATGTGACCTCTGGAACAAGGACTGTGACCTCTGGAACAAGGACGTAACCTCTGGAACAAGGACTGTGACCTCTGGAACAAGGACCGTGACCTCTGGAACAAGGAACGTGACCTTTGGAACAAGGAATGTGACCTTTGGAACAAGGACCGTGACCTCTGGAACAAAGACTGTGACCTCTGGAACAAGGACGTAACCTCTGGAACAAGGACTGTGACCTCTGGAACAAGGACTGTGACCTCTGGAACAAGGACCGTGACCTCTGGAACAAGCACCGTGACCTTTGGAACAAGGGCCGTGACCTCTGGAACAAGCACCGTGACCTCTGGAACAAGCACCGTGACCTTTGGAACAAGGACCGTGACCTCTGGAACAAGCACCGTGACCTTTGGAACAAGGACCGTGACCTCTGGAACAAGCACCGTGACCTTTGGAACAAGGACCGTGACCTCTGGAACAAGGATGTGACCTCTGGAACAAGGACCGTGACCTCTGGAACAAGGACCATGTTCTGTTTCAATGGAAATAATGAGAATGAAACGACGATAGCTAGGCACAGTGTCACAGAGCGGCCAGCGTACCATGATCCACGCAACTCTATCTGCCGATTCACAAAAAAATATCGCAGGAACGACATTACCGCCCAAACACGGCCATAAAGTCTTTGAGAATTGCCCAATTTATGTTTGTCAGGTTTAACAGCCGCACAATCTTTCAATCAATCTTTTAGTGAATTGCTTATTGGTTTTGATTGAGATTGGCATTACCGTAAAAGTCGGGTTACAAGCCGCTCCTACCTCCGGTCAGTGTCCCCGCTGTAGCAAGCTAGCAGCAGTGCTAGCTGCTAGCTCCCCGCTGCTGCTAGCTCCCCGCTCCTGCTGCTACTGCCCGCGTCCCCTCTGCCCAAGTCGGGTGTCGAGCCGGGGCTGGTCCCGCTACCTTCGGTGGTTGTTAGGGAGCTAGCGGAGCGCTAGCAGAAGTTAGCGGAGAGCTAGCGAAGTTAGCGGAGAAGTAGCGGAGCGCTAGCAGGAGCCCCAGCTGGCTACAGCGGGGAGCTAACAGGGACACTGACCGAAGGTAGTAGCGGCTCGTAACCCGACGGTATTTAGTGTTTTGCCCCGACATGTTGAGGAGAACTGCTGCTACCACTTTCTAGAGTTCACCAGGGAAGTAAAACAAAAGAAGAGTCTTTTGAGGGGCTCCTACTGAGGGAGCTGGTTGATATACAAACCTTCATGGCTTCCAGCTGAGAACTCCTGACAGGTTAAGGAAGCAGATTAAATTGCTTTACTTAGTACTTACTTTAAGCAGAGAACTTAATGTGAGTCATTCAGACGTTTACACCAGGCAGCACTGATTTCCTGCTCCGAGATGCCTCCACAACACAGAGCCACTTATTTCTGCCTGTGTGCTTTTAGACGTGAGTCCGTTTGATGGATTGCATTAACCGCAGCATTCACTTGACACAAAAGTCAGTGTGTCATCACATTGGTTCCGTGTGTCTGTGTGCGTTCACGCAGCAAATACATCTGTGTGTGTGTGTGTGTATGTGTGTGTGTGTGTGTGTGTGTGTGTGTGCTTGAGCTGTATGTAGGTCAGAAGCTGCCAGGAAATCTGTGTTTTCTGTTCCCGCGGAAGCGAAGCCGTCTGGTTCGTGCGTGTTCAGGTCGCACTTGTTTGTCTGCCCACCAAGAAACAGGCTCATTAGACTAATTAGTGAGATTAATGCAGAGGTGACCCGCACGGCGGTGGGGCCCCGGGGCCAAACAGATGGGACCTGTCGGTGCTGAGCCCGCGGTCACTGAGTCAACAGTTCACCACGGTTACGCAGCGTTCAGCCTCAACGGAGATGGACTCCGAGATGAGCTGAGATTAACGGTGAGACGGTGAGATGTGACGCGGCAGATAACCACGACGACGCAACGGTGATGACAGAGAGCTGTCGGCACAATGTCAGACCGGATCATGAAGGACAGAATGGATTGTACCTGCAGCATTATGGAAGTCAATAGAAATTACTTGATGTATTCCCTCAGTAAACATTGTAAACAGAAACATGCACTTTTATTAATCCCCTTGGGGAAATTCTTCTCTGCATTTGACCCATCCCTGGATGGGGGGCAGTGGGCAGCCCTGTGAGGCGCCCGGGGAGCAGTAAAGGGTTCAGTGTCTTGCTCAGGGACACTTTGACATGGGGAGACTGGGGATTGAACCGGCTACCTTGTGGTTGCAGGACGACCACTCATCCCCTTGAGCTACAGCCGCCCCCAAATCTCTGCATTTGACCCATCCTTGGTATTTTAAGGAGCAGTGGGCTGCCATATGGAGGCGCCCGGGGAGCAATTGGGGGTTCGGTGTCTGGCTCAGGGACACTTCGACATGCAAACTATGGGGAGACTGGGGATCGAACCGGCTACCTTGTGGTTGCAGGACGACCACTCATCCCCTTGAGCTACAGCCGCATGAGTTTATGTCTCAATCTCTAGTTTCAAGTCTTCTTCAATACAGCATGATGTTCATTTAGTAAATTATGGTCATTTAGAGTCAAACAGACCATAAAGCAGGGGACGCTTTAGGGCGGGGCTACAAGGTGATTGACAGGTCTCTCGTTCACTCCTCCACATTCCAAGTATGGTCACGTTCATTAGTTGCGAGGCCATTCTGTTTTGTTTGGCAAAAAAATAAATAGCTTATTGTTTTCCACAATGAGCTATTTAGTAGTAACTAAATATTAGTATTTTTTTTTGCTGTTGGTATGTTCAACATGATGAATGGGGCATT
>JBAMJR010000057.1:1695000-1730000 GCA_038501785.1 Myoxocephalus aenaeus | reverse complement strand
AAACAGTGTGTGTGTGTGTGTGTGTGTGTGTGTGTGTGTGTGTGTGTGTGTGTGTGTGTGTGTGTGTGTGTGTGTGTGTGTGTGTGTGTGTGTGTGTGTGTGTGTGTGTGTTTCTTTCTCTCTCTGATCAATACATCTTGTCAGCCAGTGGTTGATAGATTATTGATTGTAATCAACCTGTCCTCTGTGTGTGCAGACAGCCTCTAATTCCTCTGTCAATCACACACACACACACACACACACACACACACACACACACACACACACACACACACACACACACACACACACACACACACAGATGCACTTTGTTCTCAGAGACATTATGTGATCTCCCTGATCGTTAAACTCTCTTATCAAATCTTCCTTAAACCTCAGGATAAAGCTTCAAATCATCTTTTGATGTTCCTTGGGACTCCTGGATGTATAGTGCATATCAACCACAGGAGGTTCTCCTGAAATCTCACTTAAATCTCCCTAAAACCTTTAAAACTGTCCCTTAAAATGTCCTAAAATATGAAATCCCTCTGGTGCACCGTCAGATATTTCTGAAACATGATAATCCTCCTGATGTTCTCAGATGTCTTCCCAGAAAAACAACATGAAATATCTGAACCCTCCCAAATCTCCCTAAAAAAGTCACCCTTAAACATAAAGCCTGAATGCTCATTGATATGGCCTCAAATGTTCCGAGTATCCGTTAAAAATCCTGGATTAATACCAATAATCTCTCTAAAACATCATCAGATCTGCATAAAAGCTCATAAAACATCTAGAAATCTCTGGGAACCCGCTTTAAATCTCAGTGAAAGACCTTAATCCAGGACACGTCTCTTAAAACTCCCTTAAACTGTCTGGAGACATCGTAAAAACATCTTGAAGTCTCTCTGAAAGATCTTCAGGACATGAACCTCCAATCTCAACCCCTGAAGTCTGTGATGTCATCGTGTTAACACGTCCATCAGATGAATCCATGAGGAATCTCTTTTGAATCACTTCTTTAAACTAATCTTTACAGACTGGCTTTTATTTTATTTATGTATTTGTTGGTTTTATTGTCTGTTATTCGTGTTTACACTTAACCTTAGCTTGTCCTCCCTGTTGTTATATTCACTTGTTTTCTCTTTGCTTTGTTTAAAAGGTGCTATGTAAATACAGTTACTATTATTTAATATTCTGAAACGCATGTGATGGATGAACTCTGCAGAAAAAGAGCTGAACCTCCAACATGGCCGCCGGAAGGAGGAGGAGGAGGAGGAGGAGGAGGAGGAGGGGTCCTTCACCTCCAAGCCCTTTAATAGACAGCCTGCTTTAATTCTCAGTCTCTCTAGAATCCATTAAGTCAATCTGTGATACCATTACCATCCCATCAACACTCTGCATCTACATAAACACGCATAATTAAGCCGAGCGGCAGAGAGGAATCTGAAGCTCTGATTACAGACGCTCTTTCTCTCTTTATGTATTCACAACTTGATCCAATCAGACGGCACTTTGCAGTCAGGGGTTTGAGCTGATGACACACACACACACACACACACGCACACACACACACACACACACACACACACACACACACACACACACACACACACACACACACACACACACACACACACACACACACACACACACACACACACACTATCTCCATTTCATCCAATCTCTCTCTCTCTCTCTTTGGATATTCAATCTTCATTTGTTGCTGCCATTGATGTGTGGAGAGACGGAATGAGCTACAGAACCAGTGTGTGTGTGTGTGTGTGTGTGTGTGTGTGTGGGTGTGTGTGTGTTCTGAATATCAATGCTCCATCTGGTTGACTGGTCTTTTCCATTTAACCGCTTTCATCTTCTGCTCCCCGACACTCAACAGACGGACCGGGATACTTCCTCCTGGAACTAAATCCACAGTGAGAAACGTCCCGGACGGCTTCTGAGGCGAACCGGCGCGGCCGTGTCACCGGATGTGTTACCTTCGCTGCTAACCATGCTATTAGCTGCAGTGGATAAAGCATCCTGGTATCAAGGAAACCGTTTCTAACACGGCCGAGCTCAGAGGTGAGAACCAGAACTCCCGACCTGCAAAGTCCTCAAATCAAGCCTCCAAAGGGATCATTGTGAAATCAATGGCTCAACAAGCTGCTAATGGAACCGGTATTTCTTTTAACTCGGCCGGCAACTAACAATTACCTTCATTATCGAGTAACCTGACGATTGTTTTATCGATGGATCAATTAATTGCATTAGAAAATCAGAAGATCAGTCAGAAAATAGTGAAAACTGCAGATCACATTTTCAATCCAAATGCTTGTTTTGTCCAAAACACAAAGATGTGCACTTTAGGATCACATAAAAAAAGCACACAACAGTTATCTGTAAATTATCACAACTAAAAAGCTGAAACTGACTATTTTCATTCCAATTATATAACATTTTAAACGTGATTTGATACAAAGCCGAGAATTTCTGTTCTTTTCTGTGATTGTAATTGCAGAAAACTATGAGTCTATAGATAGATATTTTTCTGTTTGCCCTTGAAACCAACAGCCAAAAAGTCACGAAGCAGGAATAGAGAAGGACTCTCTTCCTCCTCCTCCTCTGCTGATTTAATTTACATTCCAGAACATTCTTCCTTGTCACATCCAGTCTGATTGATACGTTAACCACATTGTCTCTGTGTGTGTGTGTGTGTGTGTGTGTGTGTGTGTGTGTGTGTGTGTGTGTGTGTGTGTGTGTGTGTGTTACACCAGGAGACAACCTTACTTTCATGCAATACATTAGCATTAGCGTCGACAGCAGAATTAGCATTAGCATCTGCACAACATTAGCATCTCCTCTGTGACTTCCGTGCCCTTGAGATGATCTCAAGTCGTCCTTCAGCCTCTCTGCATATTCACAGAGAGGAGGAATGGAGTTCAACACAATATCACATTCATGTTTTAGTTCTTCATTAGGTCTAAAAGATGTTTCCCCCCCAAATATATTCTAAAAGAGATCAAGATCAAATATGACTCTTTGAGTTGGTCCACCACTTTGCTTCAGAGTAAAAATCTATTGGATGGACTGCTGTGAAATTATTATCACACAATTTTCAATGTGATTCTTGACTGGATAAACTAATCCTATTACCGTCAGCCTCAGCTGTGAGTTGTGCTTGGTGCCAATTAGCTAATGTTAGCATGGTAGCAAGCTAACGTAACATGGTGACCATGTTGCACGTTGTAGCTGCTAAACATCAGCATGTTAGCGTAATTAGTGCAAGTGTCTTGAGTACCTTTTAAGTAAAATATATTATTATTATTAGCACTGTCATTGTGTGTGCGTTAGCATGCTGATGTTAGCATTTGGCTCAGTGCGCCGCTGTGTCCACATACAGCCTGCAGAGCTGCAGGCACGGCTACAGACACTCAGTCTTATTCAAACATGGAGGTTTGATATTTGTTAAATGTACCAATAACCTAAACAAATCTAGTTGTATGTGGTGATATGAGCTCGCTGTGGTGGAGGGAGCAGGCGCCATCTTGGAGTCTGGGATCCAGTTCTTAGAATTCATCAACACTAATAATGCTATGGTATATGGCATTTATTTAGGGTCAAAGTATTATTTACTATTAACTATTAACTATATATTATTATTCGTTGACACTGAATGCGATGTACTGAAGGCCACACCCACTATGTTCACTTGACCACGCCCACTTCCAACTCACGTGTCCTGAACTTCACCCATTCTCATCTGGTCACCTCCATGCCACGTACTTGTACCCACAAATATACTGTATATATGCAGTTCATTTTCATTTCTTTTGAATAAATTCTTCATAACTTTCAATAAATTATAGTCCATACTCTTTTTTTTCTCTTTTCTTTACTGTGGCTTTGTTTTGAAGGATGGCTAACAGCCGGAGAGCAAATAAAGCAGACAAAATGTCTTCCCCCTCCGCCTCTTCTCACCGTCGTGAAATTAGAGTGATTTGTACGGACTGTAAACAAAGCGCAGTGATTTGCTATTCGCCGCTGGTTTCTCCTCGCTGAAGCTTTTAGTGTTTTATTGAGTGGAAACATTGCAAACATTGTTTCTACCGTTCCTTTGGGGAGAAATAAAACCTTTCAGCCGGCGGCAGAGAAACTTTATGTTTCCTGTTCTGTCGCTCCTCACTTTTACACTTGTGTGGCTTTCCCCCAGCAGCAGCTTCAACCGTCTCTCTGCTGCTCTTCAAGGTAAATCGGGATAAATGAGCGAGCGCCTGCGTCCCAGGTGATAAATTAAACGCACCTCTCAGTTTGAATTCTAATTGGAGCTGTTGGACGCACGGCCTCTGAGCTGAGATGAAGACTGTTGGTGGTCGGATGTGAATTCTGATTATTCAAAGAAGGCTATAAAATAAGGCTTCTCTGAGAGGAGAGTACACACTCTTTTTGTAAATATAACACACCTGCACTGTAAAAGGACAAAGCCCAGGCCTAAAAACACACTCTGAGGTTGCGCTGATGTGACGATACGAGTCTGGGTTTGACTAATCTTTGGGCTAAGCTCAGCTGAACTCGTGCCGTTGAACACGCTGTTCTGAAGCTCAGCCGCTTCATTAACCGGTGCCCTTGTAGGACATGTAGCTCCTTGCCGGGTTTCCAACACAGGCCATAAAACACACATCATCATGCCTCATAAAACACTCCTGACTGTGTCGGTGCTCTCTGACTGTCCTCCAAGCTGCACACACACTTAAACCCAGCAGCACCACGGCTGGGTTTAGCTTCACCACCGTGCATCTCTACGTTATGCAGCAGCTTCAACACCGTGCATCTCTACGTTATGCAGCAGCTTCACCACCGTGCATCTCTACGTTATGCAGCAGCTTCACCACCGTGCATCTCTACGTTATGCAGCAGCTTCACCACCGTGCATCTCTACGTTATGCAGCAGCTTCACCACCGTGCATCTCTACGTTATGCAGCAGCTTCACCACCGTGCATCTCTACGTTATGCAGCAGCTTCACCACCGTGCATCTCTACGTTATGCAGCAGCTTCACCACCGTGCATCTCTACGTTATGCAGCAGCTTCAACACCGTGCAGCTCTACGTTATGCAGCAGCTTCACCACCGTGCAGCTCTACGTTATGCAGCAGCTTCACCACCGTGCATCTCTACGTTATGCAGCAGCTTCACCACCGTGCATCTCTACGTTATGCAGCAGCTTCTGCCTCGGAGGAAAATGTGCTTTATCTTTATTCTTTTGTGACGGCAGTGCGCTTCTGCGAAAAGGATATAGATAAGGCACATGTGAATTATATTTACTGTGAACAAGATTACCTTTCTGTTAGGATTTCAGATGCTGCTGGTAAACAACCGGTGAGCACGGTAACATATCAGGAACTGCAGATTTGAGCCCAAAATGCAGATGAGCTGATGAGGAGGAGCACAAGGATTTATCGAGAAATGACTTACGGGTGCGTGAGTCAGGACGGCAATAAATTCACCAAAACACATGAAACGCTGAACACTGGGACGAAAGGCTGGAATGTTACCTCCAGAAACAAATAACTATGGTTCACCGGCAAAGATAACCCCAGATCTATGAAGTACAACGTTGCTTGTTTTGTCCTCGTCGATTCATACAAATGCCACATCAACACAACGTGTTGAGCCCCTGAAGCCTCCCTGGTCCGCCCACATTTCTAAAACCGTGTCATACAGCAAGTGCGGACGCTGATGAACATTGTGGTACCCAGCATGCCCGAATCGGCCAATGTTTTGCCATAAAATAAGTACTTTTTTGAACCAAACGACACAGTTTTTTCACTGAGTCTCCTTCCTAACAGGCCAATGCTTTGTTTTATTGTGATTTCGTTGCAGATTCCGATTCTTTAGGTCATAATCTTTCCAAAGAGGTGTTCTATTAGTATGTGGGCTGTTGTTAGGGCCCTGAACCAAACAGTTTGAAAAACCCGGCATTTTTGGGGAATCTGGCTCACATCATACTGGATGTTCATAGTTATGATCAAAATATGGTATACATTTTTTTTTTAATCATATGCAATTAAATAACGTATTAGAACTCATTTGGGGTTCCTACGACTACTGGAACATGGGGGGAAAGAGGTGCAGATGTCGAGCTTAAAAGGTTTTAAGTCGCGTGACTAAAGTAAGTCCGGCTGCATTTCACACGGGACACGGGCAGCGGCCTCCTGGGTGAGAGTCCTGTGTGTGTTTGACCTAACCGTCCACCCCGACGTCCTCCTTAACCGGACTTTCCCGCTCTTTATGCTACGTCAGAGGCTCTGACGTCTAGCAGCGCCACAGACGGGTTTTAATTGCACTGTGAGCGCGTTGGCTGAAGTGAAAGCTCACAACAGTCGCAGCAACATCTACAATCCAAACACGTATAATGGAAAAAGACAATTTGAGCCAAACAAACAAAGAGGCAGCTCCGTCCTTCAATAACTGCACACATTACAGCGCTAAGAGGTTTTTGTAATAACAATCTCAAACAGAGCAGCACATTTTCAGAACTATGCACCTGTCATATGAAATGATTTAACAGTCAAAGTCTCCTTTCATCAAACTCACTGCGAGTAAAATGTTGTCTCAGATCATTTTGGGTTGTGTTTTGAGTTTCACTGATGTTGAATCACAGGTCCAGGTTGTTCTCTTCATCAACACACACACACACTTGAAAGAGGGATTGTGATTGTTGGTCATTCTCATTCCCCTGTGAAGAGATCGCTTCCAATAGCTGAGCCCAGAGTTCATTAAAAGCCTTTGTTGGAGAGAAAGTGAAAGGATTAAGGGAACAAAAGAGGCTGAACACCTGACACACACACACGCACACACACACACACACACACACACACACACACACACACACACACACACACACACACACACACAGTGCCACTCCATGTGAAGGAGTCTAGCCGGTGTACAATCGAGTCTGATAGTGAATTCAGTGAAAACCACAATCTGCTTTGTGTGTGTGAGTGGAACCGGCAGTAAAAATAAATATAAAAATGTTTTAGTTTTTGATTTACTTTGCTCCTTCGTCCCCCTCGCTCTGTCTTTTAGAATCGACTATCAAACCAAAAGAATGAATGAAACAAACCAGCTGCTGTAGCCTGAGGCTTCTGTGACACACACACACACACACACACACACACACACACACACACACACACACACACACACACACAGGAAGCATGTGAACAAACCTTCAGACTGTAACCAGGTTTGAGAATGACTGTGATTGATCAAAGGAAGTAAAACTGCATCACTCAATATACAAACTGAATATTAGAAGTAAAAATCATCTATATATCAATTAAATAAAAGTATTTCTTATTATTATTGGTAAATATATACATAAAGATCGTTTCACTAATGCGTGGTGACAGTATATATAATTGTTGTCTGTCATTGTCGTTGGTGCAGATGGTCAGAGAACCTCCAGAGAGTTCGGGGGTCGACACGCTTAATGTGCCCAGGAACCGGCTGCCCTGCTGGGCTTTGTGAAGTCAGAGGCTCCCTGCTGTCCCTGGAGCTCCACCAACACAAACACACAACACACCCCACTCGCCAACACACACACCTCTCTGCTACACACATGGTCCTCTGCTGGTCCTCTCTTAGTATGGAGGGAGAGCACAGTGCACTGGAGTGTGACAGAGAACATCAGAGTAGAGTAGAGTAAAGTATAATAGTAGAGTAGAGTAAAGTATATTATAGTATAGTATAGTAGAGCAGAGCAGAGTATGTATAATAGTAGAGTAGAGTAAAGTATATTATAGTATAGTATAGTAGAGCAGAGCAGAGTATGTATAATAGTAGAGTAGAGTAAAGTATATTATCAGGGTTTCCCCTACCGTTAGAATAGGGGGGCGGGGCGCCCCCCTGAAAAAAACCTCCGCCCCCCTGTAATTTTCTCCGTCGCGCCAGATCACAGACGTGATTTAAGGTTCCCTTTCCTATAAACAGGTCTACACCTTGTTCTTTTATTAAACAAACTCAATGTTCTTATTTTATTGATCGTATTTCTGTCTATTTCTGTCATGGTCGCGTTTACAACTCTACTTTGCTCTCGGTAACGCGCACCGCGGAGATCCGCCCCGATGCCCACAGACTCGTGCGCGCGCACAGGTGGGCAGAGAGCACACTTCCATCAGCCGGCAGAGAGCGTCCAATAATGTCGCGTGGAAAGAAAACAGATATATCTGCGTTTTTTAAACGCTCCCAACGTCGCTCCCAATGTCCCAACGTCGCCGTCGTCGCCGACACCCCCCCCCCCCCCCCCCCCCCCCCCGGCCGACACCCCGCCCCCCTGAAGCTGTAAACCTAGGGGAAACACTGATTATAGTATAGTATAGTAGAGCAGAGTAGAGTATGTATAATAGTAGAGTATGTATAATATTAGAGTAGAGTATGTATAATAGTAGAGTAGAGTATATATAATAGTAGAGTAGAGTATATATAATAGTAGAGTATGTATAATAGTAGAGTATGTATAATAGTAGAGTAGAGTATATATAATAGTAGAGTATATATAATAGTAGAGTAGAGTATGTATAATAGTAGAGTATATATAATAGTAGAGTAGAGTATATATAATAATAGAGTATGTATAATAGAGTAGAGTATGTATAATAGTAGAGTAGAGTAAAGTATATTATAGTATAGTATAGTAGAGCAGAGTAGAGTATGTATAATAGTAGAGTATGTATAATATTAGAGTAGAGTATGTATAATAGTAGAGTAGAGTATATATAATAGTAGAGTATGTATAATAGTAGAGTATGTATAATAGTAGAGTATGTATAATATTAGAGTAGAGTATGTATAATAGTAGAGTAGAGTATATATAATAGTAGAGTATATATAATAGTAGAGTAGAGTATGTATACTAGTAGAGTATATATAATAGTAGAGTATATATAATAGTAGAGTAGAGTATATATAATAGTAGAGTATGTATAATAGAGTAGAGTATGTATAATAGTAGAGTAGAGTATGTATAATAGTAGAGTATATATAATAGTAGAGTAGAGTATGTATAATAGTAGAGTAGAATATATATAATAGTAGAGTAGAGTATGTATAATAGTAGAGTATGTATAATAGTAGAGTAGAGTATGTATAATAGTAGAGTAGAGTATATATAATAGTAGAGTATGTATAATAGTAGAGTATATATAATAGTAGAGTATGTATAATAGTAGAGTAGAGTATATATAATAGTAGATTAGAGTATATATAATAGTAGAGTAGAGTATATATAATAGTAGAGTATATATAATAGTAGAGTAGATTATATATAATAGTAGAGTATGTATAATAGTAGAGTATATATAATTGCAGAGTATATATAATAGTAGAGTAGAGTATATATAATAGTAGAGTAGAGTATATATAGTATAGTGTAGTAGTAGTAGTAGTAGATTAGAGAGTATTTCATACACAATACAATATAGTTTTGTAGAGTATTGTTTAGTGTATCAGAGTAGTATATGTAATATAGTAGAGTAGAGAACCCTACTGTAGAGTATACGATGTATAAAATAGTTTAGCAGTATATTAGAGATATTAAATCCTGTTTACTGAAGCCAAAACTCAAGGTTTTTATTTATTTATTTATAAGAAAAATGTACAATATTTATTAAAGCATATATAATAGTGAGTGCAGATGGTCAGAGATCCTCCAGAGGGTTCCAAGATGAACCGCTGGTCCCTGGAGCTCCACACACACACACACACACACACACACACACACACACACACACACTGGCTGTGACTCATATCAATGCTGCTCATGCACAGTAAGAAATTAATCCCACACACACAGTAAAGTCAGCAGCTTACAGCCACACACACACACACACACACACACACACACACACACACACACACACACACACTGTATTTCATAAGCTTTCTTATTCAAATTCACTAATTAAATTATAATTTACATGAGATTAAAGTCTTACGGAGGTTCAACACTGTTTAAGAACATTTTTAGAGCGCTGCCACCCCACCCCTATTGTTATAGCACACACACACACACACACACACACACACACACACACACACACACACACACACACACACACACACACACACACACACACACACACCCGCATGAATACACATGAGTGTAATAAGGATCAAATCCCCCCGGTCCACACACACAAACAAAGTCAAGTCAACAGTTAATCCCACACACACACACACACACACACACACACACACACACACACACACACACACACACACACACACACACACACACACACACACACACACACACAGGAACAGCAGTGTTGTTGGAGGGAGTGTCAGCGTTTATACAACAGATGTCGGTTGTCCAGCTGTCTCCTGCTGCTTCGAGTGTGTGTGTGTGTGTGTGTGTGTGTGTGTGTGTGTGTGTGTGTGTGTGTGTGTGTGTGTGTGTGTGTGTGTGTGTGTGTGTGTGTGTGTGTGTGTGTGTGTACGCATGTTTTTGTACTTTTATCTTTGCAAGGATTAGTTTGAGGACGTCCTCTCCAGTCTAACCTTCTGTGCAGAGGTCAGAATTGTGCTGCGTTCAGGACAACTCGTAACTTTGACCTCCTGCTAGAGAAAGGGGACAATGGAGCACCACTCAGAGATCCTATTAGTACACACACAATGGAAGTGCACATTGTAAACGATACACCATTACAAATGCATTGTCAATCAAATTTCCCTTTATCCAGTTAAAATAATACTTTATACTATATGAATGGTATAAGGGAACATCAACATGCCAAATTATGATCCATTTGTCAGGGAATGCTTTAGGGCGGGGCTACGTTGTGATTGACAAGTCTCTACCACACCCGTACACAGTCTCTCTCCCACAATGCAACTCATCACATTTAAATATGGCCACTTCCGTTCACCGGTTGCAATAAAACAAGATGGCGACGGCCACAATGCTGAACTGGAGGCTTCAGAACTCCACAAACCAACGGGTGACGTCACCAAGGGCCTTAAGAGAAGGGAGGTTCAGATGTGTGTGTATAGTCTGAGTAATATTCATACGCACACTGTCTCAGGCCTTGTTACACACGCAGAATACAAAGAGGTAAAGTAAAGTTCATCCCATTGAAACTCATGAGGTTCTGTTGGGGTTCTGTGGGTTCCATCAGACAGGATGTGTTTGTTCGTATCGATGAAGCCGGCGTTTGAGAAGTAAAACAGAGTCTAGCAGACGGTCTGCTCTGTTTCAGATGTAATGAAGCAGAACTGCAACTTATGAGAAGTTATATTACACCGCTGCAGGCGGAGCTCCTCAGCGATGTTTCTTTACACCAGAGAGGAAAGAAGGGACTTCATTCTGATACAAGACTAATGAGCTTTATCCCCTCCAAAATAACTTTTTAATTAATTTTGATGTTACATAAATGACGCCTCTCCTGAAGCCAATAAAAGTGATTAAATCAGAGTTGTGGTCTGGTTTCCTGTGACACTTCTTCAGTGTTGTCTGATGACCTCAATGAGAGGACGATCTCCAGTTTGGGTTTGAAGGCCGGCACACCTCCACGGGCGTTTATACATTATCATATCAATAAGGCCGTCACACTGTGGTGGTGCTGGTGAGCCTCAAACAGAACGGAGACGCTGTGGCGTCCATTCATTTCATCTGTTTGCAGCTTTTAGGCCAAAACCTCGACGCCTCAGAACACTTCCTGTCTGGATTCATCACAACGAGCCGTGTGAGATATGTGTCGAGTCTGTTTGTTCACACATCAAACAAGAGACGCTGGTGTGCCGGTTCTTTAGAAGAATAAATAGAATGCTTTCTGATCCGACGCCTCCATCAGCAGGATGACATCATCGGTCTTGACTTCCAAAACTGTGACGCGGTACGGGTGAAATGACATTTTATGAACAAAATACACTTCCTCCCAACCAAATGTGGAACCAAAAGTTAACGTTGATTTATTTTACTCTACATTTGTTACGTAACTCACGTACTCAACTAACACCACCTGCGTAAAATTATATTTCATATAACGAATGGTCATTTACATAAGAGCCGTACAGCCACGTAGCAAACGTACTTATTTTTACAACAAACGTACGTATTTCACGTGACGAACAAACTCAGACATAACCAACGCACTGCATGTAAAATGAAAAATGACATTTTGTAAGATTTCATTCGGCAGCAGAGCAGCAAAGAAAGTAACGATGCTTTCAAATTGCTTACGACTACACACACACAAGATGAATAATATGATTATGACTTTTAGTAAAAGAAGTGTAGCTCCTAACCGTCCTCAGTGTGATCTGAGGCTGGTTTTAAAATCAGCTCTTTGAAGGAGAGTTCCCCCGAGGCCACTGCTGGTTGATGTAACCGAGAGAGAAACATAAAGTGTAGACACCGAAGAACAAGAACCAAAGGCTTTTCTGTTCATTAATAAAAGAACGTGAACCTCGTCTGGTCTCTCTCTTTGTGTCGGAGCAGAACGAGGCCGCTCTCATTCTGGGATCTCAGAGATAAGAAGACAACAGCCTACAAGCTTACACTAATACTCATCTACATCTAAAAGGTTCCTGATCACGAGGAGGTCGTGAGAGATATCATCTCCTCCTTTAGAACGTTGACAGAGGAACTGGAATGAGCTCTGACCAGGAAGAACTAAATGAAGCTCCACTGAGGAAGCCTTGTCTTGTATGCTGTATGGCGTCAGGCTCTCAGTCTACCTTCAACTGCCATATAATGACATACTATGTATGTCATTATTTAATAGGCTTGTTTACATATTATATTATTTGTGTTGTATTTATGTTGTTTCTTGATTCTGTTTGTATTTACATGTGATAGGAACCATCTTTACGTCCTATGTTGTGTTGGGAAACCTTTAGTTGTGGCGCTCCTGAAGACATGAGCAGCGGTGGAAGTTTTTAAAGTTAAAGTGAGTTTTCCAAGATTATTGTTATCCAAGTGGAGCCGTCTCCCTCTCGGCTGTGTGCAGCAGCGAGGCGTGTCGTTTATGTTCATGATTCATCACACAAACAGTTTATTGTGTAACGTGAACGGCAACTTGTGTTGTGAGTGTTGAAATGTATATTCCATCATTATCAACCTGATAAAGTTCTGTCACATCTCTCCGCTCTAATACGGGACGACGTTCCACACATGGGGGTATTATATTTATATATAACATAGAAAACCTCAAATAACAGATAATAAAACACATGCAGCAGTCATTTAAAAGTAATCTGCAGTTTGTTTTGATAACTCATCTGAACATGTCGGTTGCAGCTTCTCTAAAGTGAGAGCTGGCAGGTTGTCTTGCCGTCTGTCGCTCTATCAGCGCGGGACTCGTAGCGCCCGGGGTCGTCTAATAACTTCTCATTATTGCGAGGTCGTCTGTGATCTCAATCCCACGTGAACCTTTGTCCAGTTTAAATTGCACAGAACAGAAAACCCAATGCCTTTTACATTCTGCACCGGCTGAGCCGTGTTCCGCCGTTCCCATTCTTTTCTTAAGTCGGCAGATGAATTCATTTACATTCTCATTATTGGCTGCCGGCAGTAGAGGCGGTCACACAGGGGAGGCGTCCCAACCACAGCGAGCGCGTTTTAATTCACGGATCAATCACCTATAAGGACAGCAGGAGCAGCTGCAGCACAGACGAGCCTCTAAACGGCCTCTGGACGAGCTGCGCTCCAGGAGGAGACTCTGAGAAGCACCCGGTAATGTTTAGGCCAAGCTCTGCTCCTCCTTTCACGTTATTCCACTGAAGGAAAAGTCATTTTAACGTTTCATTTCCATTCAAACATCTGCATCAGACACGTGGACGTAAACTCACTCTCATAGACTCATAGACTCACTCTGTCAGACAGAGCAGCAGCGGGCTTTGTTTTAAGAAGAGCCCATCTGCCGTGTGTCTGTGTGTGTGTGCGTGTGTGTGTGCGTGTGTGCGTGTGCGTGTGTGTGTGCGTGTGTGTGCGTATGTGTGTATGCGCGAGTCAGAAAGCTAACAATGACCTCCTTTTCTTCTTCTATGCCACTACATCTGCCACAACCCCTGACTGTGTGTGACTAAGTGTCACCAAGTGTGTGTGTGTGTGTGTGTGTGTGTGTGTGTGTGTGTGTGTGTGTGTGTGTGTGTGTGTGTGTGTGTGTGTGTGTGTGTGTGTGTGTGTGTGTGTGTGTGTGTGTGTGTGTCGGACAGATGGGCGATGAGTGTTGATTGTCATGGAGATGAGGGTAAAACCTCTCAGCATGTGCACACACACACACACACACACACACACACACACACACACACACACACACACACACAGGTCTGTATTTCTGTATTCCTCTCTGATTTCATCTCTACTCTCTCAACAGTAAAAATACAAATTATCAGTAAAAAAACGCTGAAACCTAAAAACATTGAATGCGTCTCTTTGAGTTTGAAGGTCTGAACATTAAATATTGTTTTGTTAGCTTTGTACCTTCCCTGATAAATAAGTCACAATAAATACTTTTGTCTTCATTTTAAGACACTTTATGCCACTGATGTGATTAAATAATTGCACCATAATGCAAATACGTCTTTTCAAAGAGCACTCTGATGAACTCTGAAGGCGTTACCAAAACTACTCAATGTCTTTTCTATGAGAACGTGATATATTCCCTCAGTAAACATTGTAAACATGAGTTTATGTCTCAATCTCTAGTTTCAAGTCTTCTTCAATACAGCATGATGTTCATTTAGTAAGTTATGGTCATTTAGAGTCAAACAGACCATAAAGCAGGGGACGCTTTAGGGCGGGGCTTACTGTGATTGTGTGTGTGTGTGTGTGTGTGTGTGTGTGTGTGTGTGTGTGTGTGTGTGTGTGTGTGTGTGTGTGTGTGTGTGTGTATATGTGTGTGTGTGTGTGTGTGTGTGTGTGTGTGTGTGTGTGTGTGTGTGTGTGTGTGTGTGTGTGTGTGTGTGTTTGTGTGTGTGCGTGTATATGTGTGTGTGTGTGTGTGTGTGTGTGTGTGTGTGTGTGTGTGTGTGTGTGTGTGTGTGTGTGTGTGTGTGTGTGTGTGTGTGTGTGTGCAGAGACTCGTCCGTAAACGTTCTGCAGGAACGAGGAAACTAAAACTAAAACACAAGCTCTTCTTCCTTCTGACCGTCCATTATTATGGGATGTTTTTCATAACTGATTGGTGATCTGCAGAGTCCACTGTGTCTGATGCTCAGGTGAGCGTCAGAGCAAAGGCAGCGCTGTAACAGAGAGGATGTGTCTCTTTCAAGCTCTCTTTATTCCTCTGTGTTCAGATACAGCAGCATGACTGTCCTCCATTGTGTCGACGCTACAAAGACACAGACTTCTTGGCGAGAGATCAGGGAGGCGGTGCGATGCCTGCAGGCCGCGTTTCATCCAAATGTAGAGCAACGTTTAACCGCCTCTACAGAAAACGAGCATAAGAAACCGTCCAACGATATGAATATCAGGTCAGTCTTTCCTCTAACAGCGGGAAGAGAATTCAGCAAACGTGATGGATATTACGTTTAAGTCGTTTCATGAACGTGTGTGAGGAAGGTTAGTGTCGTCATCGCAGCGCGGATCGGTTTTCTCCTGAAGCCTTTGGGTGTACTTCTGACAGCCGCCACCAGGGACACCTCCTACTTTAATAGTTATACTACGTTTTTGGAGTACCACCTTTACCGTAGTGGCCCAACAAGTCTGCAACAACGTGTAGGTACGTGGGTAAATCCTCTGATGACGAAATCTCCTGCCATGGGAACCCTTGCGTATCGCGGATGCTGAGGCTATGATCTCGGGCTCAGAGGAAACATCCTGACGTACATGGATATTAACTTAGGCTACGTTCAGACCGCACGCACATTTGATTTGGTTTCTCAAATCCGACCTTTGGGACGGACTCTCTGCATTATTTTTTTCAAGTGAACAGATCAGCTCTGTGGCGGGCGCCGGTAGCTTTGGCGTGACGCCGGTGACGCAGCTTTCTACCGTGGACGCGTTCCCAGCGGCACGTCGGCACGTCGGCACGTCGAGGGGAAGCAGCAAACTGAGACGGATCTGGAGAAATCCTCTTGGAACGCACTGCAGACCACAGCGGTTGGATCCGATTGGCAAGAATCACATTTCTTGTCTTTTTTGCGGTCCAGGCTTTCTAAAATCAATCTGGATCTTTTTCCGCTGCACTTTGTCACATTTTCTTTTCAACTCCACCTCAAAGTGTAAAAACCTTGTTCGATAATATCGGTTCTTTTTGGGTGAATTTGGGGAGTATCCAGTCTTTGTGGTGGGCAAAGCGCCCGTGCAGACAGGTGGATGGAAATGGACGTAATGCGTTCAGAAGCAGTCGAGACAAAGACTGCAGCACAACGGCAGAAGCTTTATTCGGTGTGATCCATCAGCAAAGATGCCGATCTCTACATCTTGCCTCTGAGCTAAAAATGCTTTCACTCTCAGCTTTGACCAATAAATCTTTACTTTTCTAAGAGCAACCAACTCGATGATAAGGCTCCGAGGCACAGCCTTAAAAGAATGAAAAGAACATTCTGTGTTTCAGAGTTTCCTAATAAAACAAGTCAGAGTCAAATCCCATTGACCCGTGCACCCTTGGCATATATTTTCCGGCTCAGAGAGCCATGTATTCCATTACGGTAATGATCAAATCTCTCAAACACGCAAACGTGACAACAGAAACATGTTCAGAGAGTTCGTTGAATCCAACATGGAAGCTCTCACAAAAGCCTCATGGACAATCGTCATGAAGTGTTCAGATAAGAGAATGATCTTACATGCCAGGTCACAGTTACATAAACTCTTTTTCATTTTCAGAGTTGTTGAGATTTCTCGCTCTGGACCGAAAGAGTCTGGAGGATTAACGATGTCAGCGTTCGCTGACTCGTTGAGGACTGATTGACAGATTCTTTATTAATTAACACTTGAAAGTCGGCTCCGTCCCCCGCTGAGAATGTCTCTCAAACTGAACATGAAAGGGGCTGCTGGGTAAAAGAGAGCCTGGACGGCAGCCAATCAGCTGTCAGAGTGGGAGGAAGACGCCGCAGACAGCGAGAGCCTTGTTAGTGCGTCCGGTCTGTCAGAGGGAGAATAACCAACGGGTCTGAGTCACAGGGATGACTAGAGGACCTTGAGAATGTTAATACTGAAAGAGTTTAATTACGATGTAAATTACATGTAGTCGCAGTAAATACCAGAGCGAGGTTCAAATCCTTTGAATAACTTGATTAACATTCAGAGGTTTCCAGGCAGCACTTTTAATAAGCCAGTACACTGAAGTCTGACATGTAGGTCAGAATGTAATTTGACTGTTTGATGAGTGAGATTCTCATTGAAGACATGAGGAGATTCCTCACTTCACTGGAAGCTTCCTGTGTCACACCTGAGGGGAAAGAAGAGGAAACTTCATAAATGGGATTTGAAGTTTGGGTTTAAAATTAAGTGACTTGTAAAGATGAAGGTAGTTTGTTGAATACTAATGAGCGTTCAGCTCTCCATAGGAGCTGCAATTAAAAACCAATCCAGACATTAAAACCATGTGATTCAGAGCCAAAGAGGAGGAGGACAGACGCTGTCAGCTGCTGTCAGCGCACAACATCAGAACATGTTCAAAATACACAACTTTATCCACATCAACTGGATCAGAACCTCAGACGACCTCCGGTTCTGACGAGTGAAGCCAACGTGCCATAAACCTGCATTCTCTCTCCTGACCACCAGGGGGCGACTCCTCTGGTTGTATAGAAGTCTATGCTTCATGTGTTAAAGCTGCATTCTCTCTCCTGGCCACCAGGGGGTGACTCCTCTGGTTGTATAGAAGTCTATATAAGTGACTCTACTTCTCTCTTGATGTATTCCCTCAGTAAACATTGTAAACATGAGTTTATGTCTCAATCTCTAGTTTCAAGTCTTCTTCAATACAGCATGATGTTCATTTAGTAAACTATGGTGTTCACTAGAGGAAAGGATATACTTTAGGGCGGGGCTACCTGATAGACATGGCGATACCGCAATCAGAGCCGTATAGTCCCTCCTCTACAGTCCAAATATGCTCACTTCTGTTCACTGGTTGCAAAAAAACAAGATGGCGACGGCCAAATCGCCAAACTCAAGGCTACGTCCACTTCTTAAATACAGTGGACGTCTGGACTGAGGTCACACTTCACTTTTAAACACAATGTTTGGCCTCTGATTAGGCAAGGCCGCATTAACTGTCACGTCTTGGAATTCGGATCTGGCTCATTGCATTGGGATCCGATCAGCCGACCACATGCTGAAGTGTCCTGACTCGCATTGAGTTGTGAACAGAGTTTCTTTTTAAACTAAATAATAATCTTTAGTTGTGAAGAATTTATATGGACATGTGTTCATCACCCAATTAGCGTAGCTTTGTTTCTTCAATAAAACAAGTCCAGTAATACTGCAGGGAGGAAGGGTAAAGAGCCAAAATAACAGGGAACCTTTATTTTGAAAAATGTAGAGGAAATGAAATGTGTTTATCCACCGTTTTACAGCTGCTCTGTCCACCATGGAATATATCAGACCACTTTCTCATCAGTATATTGTGGCATTAAATAAATAATAAAAGCTTTCAGATTGAAACAGTGTGCCTGGAATTAGTTTTTGGCATTTCAAAATAAAACATTTACTTTCTGGCTTTGACTTTGACAAGTTTGCCGCACCGTCCAGCTCGCCCAAACTTGACCGCCTGCATGACTCCGCTCTGAGGAATGTCACAAGGAGACGGAGCAGCAATAATATCATCAGTGATGATAATGAATCATTCTGGGATGTCAGCAGCACGTCATCCTCCCGCTGCTGATGCAGCCTGACGTGCTGCTGCAGGCCGACCGCTACGCACAGGAGGCTGCAGGAGTGTGTGTGTGTGTGTGTGTGTGTGTGTGTGTGTGTGTGTGTGTGTGTGTGTGTGTGTGTGTGTGTGACTGTCGCCGGTTAAGCCGATGTGACATTTCTCTGAAGTTAGTTTGGTTTGAAACTTCAGGTCAGTGAAGATGAGGACCGACGGGGCGGAGCTGACTGACAGTCAAGTCACCTGACCTTTATGTCCGCGGGGAGGATGGCAAAGGAGACTAAATGCACTGGAGGACCAAACCATCACAACAAACCCAAACGTTCTACTCCTGCTGATCCTTTTCCAAATCAGTTTCCAGGTAGATCTCCTACCTCCCTCCCTCCCTCCCTTCCTTCCTCCCTCCCTCCTTCCCTCCCTCCCTCTCTCCCTTCCTTCCAGCCATCGTTTGCAGTTCATTCAACCTGCAGAGACGTGAAACTTGCTCCAGAGACGGATCATCCACAGTCAACACCACGATATGAATTAGTTTCTACGTAAAAGAAACGGGAGTGAACCACACTTCTGGTGGTAAAGTCGTAACGAGTTGCTCCTGACCAGAATATTCATGAGGAACACAGACTGCTGACTCGACAGCTTCAGTTTGCGGTACTGCAATGAAGGGGAGACGTCTGCTCATACTTGAATAACGCAGCCTTTGTGTAATGTCCTGGAGGGAGACGGTCTGGGTGAAGACGGACAGAGAGGTGGAACGATACCAAGAAGTAACGGTCACAGTGCGGTGTGGCCCTCGGTGTTTGGGTCACCGTTTTGGTATGTTTTGCAGCATGGGAAAGAAATTTCCAGAAAATATGATTTAAAAAACAAATGTAAATGTTGAACGGTGGCTTTATGGGCCCTAATTCTTACTGTAACAGTTACTGGTGGCACGTTGCCACACTGTGGGTGAGACTATTCTGCCAGTTTGGGTCACAGGACGTCTCCTCCGGTACTGAATGTCCCGTAGCCAGCGGGTCTGAAACATTCATGTCCCATCACAGTTCTACTGACAGTTAAAATATAGCTGCAGAGGAAGGAAACCAGACTGAGGAACAAGTTAGCAATTATCCATTTGAGAGGAAAGGAGGAATTTACTGTCAATGTTCGTGGGAACTTTTATTTTTATCTTTTATTGATGTCTAATTCATACACACAATTACACTGCAAATCACAGGCAGCATTATGAATGGAGATGAACAGATTGAACAGGTGCTGCTCGAAAGAAGACGCGTTTCAGCCCTCATGATGTGTTCAAATGGAATCAGTCCAGTTTAAAGACGTTTTCACAGCAATATCAAATACTAGAGAGCTGATTAACTTATGATATCATCCATACAACAACTAATAAGATACTTTTCAAACACAGCAAATATTGAAATCAAAATGTTACATTCATTAAATGAATTACCTAATCATTTGAATTATCTATATGTATGTTTTTGTGCAAATATCTATTCTAGAAGACGATAGCAAAGTGAAGGATAACGTTTAGACTTGAAGGGTTGAACATGTTCTGAAATCTGTAATTATGAAGTGTTACTAAAAGTTTTGATGGATACACATTCCTTCGTTTGCTTGTGTTGTCTCTCTCTCTCTCTCTCTCTCTCCGTTCTGAGCAATAAACGTCCTTACATTGACACAAAGTCACTCTGTGCTTGTTTACTGTGAGAAGCACAGTTTGATTTACAAACAGTGCAAAATGTGGTCAAAACACACACACACACACACACACACACACACACCACCCCCAACCCCCGTTCAAGCTTCCAACACACACACATTAAATGGGTCCAATCAGCACGAGAGAGATAGAAGGTTTTCACCTGACAACAGCACAGCGTGTAAGAGAGAGAGAGAGTGTGTGTGTGTGTGTGTGTGTGCTGCATGCAGGACGCATCACTAATCTTTATAAGTGGCTATAAATCCAGCTGGGTGTGCCGCGGTGCCGGGCGGCGTGCTGCTGGTGAGTGTGTGTGTGTGTGTGTGTGTGTGTGTGTGTGTTCATGGTTCACTGGTTTCTGGAGTCCTCCTCGCTCCCTCGCATGACGGCATCCCTCACCGTATGAATATTCATGAGAGGAAACTGCTGCATCGGGGCGATCCATCTCATCCCGAGCGCTGCGGCGCTGCACAGGAAGTGATCGTGTCTCGCGCCCCGGACGCTTCCTGGACTTCAGCCAAACATGGCCGACTCCGTTTGTCATCGGCCAACCTCGGCGGATTGATCGTCCTGTTTGCTTCACGGCAGAGCAGGACCCCGGGAGAACGACAACGCCGTGTTCCCACTGACTGAGGTCCTGCAGACACACCTCACCAAGGGAGGAGCAGGAGGACCCAGAACACAGGGACTACAGGGCTACAGGACTACAGGAACTACAGGGTTTACAGGGATTACAGGGGCTACAGGGACTACAGAGACTACAGGGTTTACAGGGACTACAGGACTACATGGACTACAGGGACTACAGGACTACAGGGACTACAGGGTTTACAGGGACTACAGGACTACATGGTTTACAGGGACTACAGGGGCTACAGGGACTACATGGTTTACAGGGACTACAGGACTACAGGGTTTACAGGGACTACAGGGGCTACAGGGACTACAGAGACTACAGGGTTTACAGGGACTACAGGACTACATGGACTACAGGGACTACAGGACTACAGGGGCTACAGGAACTATAGCAACGGGAACTTAGGGAAAGAGTTTGAATTCAAGGTTTGGTGCAACTAACGAAACCAAGGGCGGAGGTGTCAAAAACGGCAATAAATCTCCATAGACCGCCGTATCTAAATGGCCATTTATTGAGCGGTTATATAAAACTGTAAATCATAGCTTGTTTTATGAAAAAATGCCCCAAACTGCTGTATTTGGATGTATTGAACATGATAAGTAATATACAAGTGAATTATATGGTTTGGTACATGAGAAAATGCAAATGTCACAGATGTACGGCAATGCAAATTGTGGAGTCCTCGCCGAAATGTTCTCTGTACTAAACCCTCTCTAACTTTATCCTGCTTCACTTTATCAAAGTCAACCTTTGCAGAGAGAATGTTCACATATTGAGCTATGATTTGGGTTAGAGAATGTTCACATATTGTGTTATGATTTGGGTTAGAGAATGTTCACATATTGTGCTATGATTTGGGTTAGAGAATGTTCACATATTGAGCTATGATTTGGGTTAGAGAATGTTCACATATTGAGCTATGATTTGGGTTAGAGAATGTTCACATATTGTGTTATGATTTGGGTTAGAGTTGGACCTTACAGCTGCATCATTTAGAAAGAAATAATCATCCTGAAAGTGATTTTTTTTTATAAGCGGACCTGAAACCTTTTAATTTTTTTCTGTGTGTCATCTTCATTTACTCTTAACCAGTAACATATAGACTGATATTTACACATCTGAACAAAATCTCACATGTGTACCTTTTACTATAACACCAAAGGTATTCAAATAGCCCTAGTGGTTGCAGAGATACGCCCTTTTTAGTTTGGGTATGACATTTTCGAGGAAAGGGCCTAAAAATAGGTGGGTTTTTATTGGTTAAATATATGTGAAATATATGTGAAAATATGAGCATTATACCACAATATAACACTACATATGGAAAAATATATATTATATAACTTGTGTTTGCTACAATGTGTAACAGCAGTGTAAATAATAATAATGAAAAATGGGATTAAGTGTGTAAAAAATGCAAGGATAGTATAAATAAGAATATTAGTTAATGAACAGATGGGTGCCTTATTCAGTTGTGAGTGTGACTTTATATATTTGTTATTTGTTTGTTGTACAGAGAATCTGAATAGTGAAATTATATATATATATATATATATATATATATATATATATATATATATATATATATATATATATATATATATTATTTGTTTAATTAAAAAATAATGAATCAATCAATGGCATCCTAAATCATGAAGATCTTCATCCACAAGCAATTATATGAATGACAAAACAAAAGCTCTCCTGCTGCTCATGTTTATCCACTGATACATTTAAAATAGTTAACTTTTGGGTGAGTATAGCATCATCTAGTCGTGGATTCACAGGTTGGCTCACTGCAGCTCAGCCTGCAGCACGAGGGCCTGGAGATGTGCGTCATGAGGTTCAGGATCCAAAGAGGTTTCATCCTGAGGCCAGATAACTCCACGCCTCTGCATAAAAACATTCCCATTTGTTCGCCACTTTTTAATCAGCTGCAAATTTCTCTTTCGACACAAAAACAACAACAACAACAAAGAGCAGCAACGCAGAAAAATAAAAAAATAAAAACAGCAGGCAAGAGCGAAATAAATAAAATCCAATTAATGTAAAACCCTGCAGGAGTATTAATGAGGAGGATTTAAAGGTGAGGGAGATGTAGTGCTCCTCAGGTAATGCAGGTTCCCAACATGAATAATGCATGAATGTCAGAGCAGAGCAGCTGATGTTAAATATAGACAGCAGAGAGCACAAGACGTAAATGAAGCACTAATGCTGCGAGCCCAGACAAATTATCTTTCTGTAAATTACTCACAGACCTGTCTTTCTGTTTGTTTTTTCCATCCGACCATTTGAATAATGCAGAACAAATCCAGAGACTTCATTAGTACACAGCGATATTTTCAGGCTAAAAATGTCACAAATACAACTCGGAAAATCCTTGCTCGGTTTCTGACTTAAAAACAGAAATCACTGCGGGAAAAAAGGAGCTTTTTGTTTTTTAATCAACGCTGCTCTGGAGAATCACATCTTCTTTCTTCATGTCGGTTTGTTTTGTCTGAGTTGGGGGTACATTTTTTGGAAAGAACTCAGACTAAAACTCTGAACATGCAGAATCAGATTCAGGATCAGTGGAATTCATTATTATTATTATTATTATTATTATTATTATTATAGGTTTGGAGGTGTGGAGTCAATGTAAGCTACACACGTAGTCATATGGCCAATAACAAGCTTAGAGGTGCAATAACTGTCTATATTAGAGCTGTCCTCTACACACTAATACTAACACATTGTGTTGACTGATTTTCTGCAATCGACAGATCTGCAAAACTGTTCAACAGATTATTATACGGTTCATGTAAATATGTCATTCAGCATGAAAGAAGCCGAATAGAAAAGACGAATAAACTAAAGAAGTCTTGGTCGACTAAGACCAAACGATCAATAAGTTGGCTAATTGATGAGGAAGGGACAGCCCCAATCTACATGAATATACTATATATTCTACATGTATGTACAGTAGCTGACTAGTTAGCAGACAAATGTCTGTTCACACATCCAGAAAATTAGGAGCAACATTAGCACTTATTAAGAGTCGTGTTTCTGGCTACCCGGGGAATGTAAGTCCAATATTCTCTCTCTTCTAACTCTGTTTTTGGTCTCCACCTCCTGTGAATAATATCTGTCTCTTTAGCTAAACGCAGCACTTTATCACGACAAGCGACACCTTTTACACGCAAGCACCCGTGTGATCCGATGTGAACGGATTCATTGATTGACGCTACGTGCTTCAGAAGCACAAAGTAGGTTCTCCCCTTCAACATGTACTTACAGTAATAAATCATGAAAATCATCATAGGTTAAAGACTATTTTTTCTTCATATTTCTATCTGCTGGTCTGTTTCCTGTGCTGCTGCAGATCCTCTGAATACAGAGGTCACCTCTCTGTCTCATGACAGAATATAAACATGATTACTGCAGCTATTGATGATTGTTAAATAGTACAATTGTAAAATGTGTCTACTGTATGCAGCCAAAATCACAGATTTTTCTCAGGAGACTTTACAATCTGTACGATATTAAATACTCAGACAACTCTGTCTCAGTTCAGATGAAGTAAAAACTCATTAGCATCTATATTTCCCTTCAAACCCCACAATCTGAAGTTAAAGTGAACTCAAAGAGAAACGACTCAACCCAACTCAATATCACACAGTATATGAATAACAACAATAGAGTTTGAGCTAGTTTGAGGAGAACTGGGGAATTTGTGTGAGTATTTTTGTGTGTGTCATGTTTGTTCTTTTACCTTCCCACTCACTCCGCTGTGTTTTGCCTCAGGTCGACCACTGACTGATAAATGAAGCTCTGCTGTACACGGGAAACTTGTGCATGTTTCTGTTTGAATTATTATCTCAGATTTGTAATTTACTTTTTGCCCACCGCAGGAGTGAAAAAACAAATTAAACTGAGCTGAGCCGCAGCGAACACATCGCTTTCACTCATTCACCCTATTAATCCACCGCTCCAGGCTGTGATTACACACTAGAGTCGTTTTCCTTTGTCCGAGCGATCAACCTCCCAGACCTCAGCGACACACTCATCTGTTACAGGAACACAGAGTCCAGAGCAGAGCTCCACACACAGCATGAAGGTCCACCTGGCTATGCCGAGGTCAGAATAACACTCAACATGTCCCTACAGTCGGGTCAACAAGGTCCAAGTCAAGACAGGGACATACCAGGTCTAGACCTACAACCCAAGTCAAGACAGAGATCTCCCAAGTCTAGACCAACAACCCAAGTCAAGACAGGGATGTCCCAAGTCTAGACCTACAACCCAAGTCTAGACCTACAACCCAAGTCTAGACCTACAACCTAAGTCTAGACCTACAACTCAAGTCAAGACATGGATGTCCCAAGTCTAGACCAACAACCCAAGTCAAGACAGGGATGTCCTTAGTCTAGACCAACAACCCAAGTCAAGACAGAGATGTCCCAAGTCTAGACCAACAACCCAAGTCAAGACAAGGAAGTCCCAAGTCTAGACCAACAACCCAAGTCTAGACAGAGATGTCCCAAGTCTAGACAACCCAAGTCTAGACCTACAACCTAAGTCAAGACAAGGAAATCCCAAGTCTAGACCAACAACCCAAGTCAAGACAGAGATGTCCCAAGTCTAGACCAACAACCCAAGTCAAGACAGAGATCTCCCAAGTCTAGACCAACAACCCAAGTCAAGACAGGGATGTCCCAAGTCTAGACCAACAACCCAAGTCAAGACAAAGATGTCCCAAGTCTAGACCAACAACCCAAGTCAAGACAGGGATGTCCCAAGTCTAGACCAACAACCCAAGTCAAGACAGGGATGTCCCAAGTCTAGACCAACAACCCAAGTCAAGAAAGGAAAATCCCAAGTCGAAACAACAACCCAGGTCAAGACAGAGATGTCCCAAGTCTAGACCAACAACCCAAGTCAAGACGGGGAAGTCCCAAGTCTAGACCAACAAGTCTCAAGACAAGACAGGGCAGATCCAGCTCAAGTCCCAAGACCAACAAGTTCCATTTCAAGTACCAAGTCAAGACCAACAAGACAAGTCCAAAATCTAAAAAGGTTTGACCTTACAACAGCCTAAAAACCTATACTTTACTGCATGTGAGATTTTGGTAATTAATAAATAGCAAATAAATTATTGAACGTGTCACAACTGTAGATGTGCCTTGTTGTAATACCAGGATATCATCATCCTACCAGCCCTGCTAAATCTGCTCATCAGTCTATGGATGTTTATATTGGATATATAGCATACATTTATACAAAATGTTCTCTTAACACACACAATTATTGTATAGATAGGTGGATAGGTGTTTATGAACATCTCCTTGGTATTTAACGGCTGCTCTCTAAAGTCTCTGACTTTATCATTCAGCTCTGCTTATTAATGAAAAGGTTGTACTGTTGTGAGCGTTTAGCTTTAATGTGATCCTTGATTAAATTTAGCTCCTCTTGCTTCCATTGTTTGTTCTTTTTTGCCGCGTTTGGAGTTTCTTTGTGTCTGCCTGAAAACCTTGAAGACTGTTAATCAAGCAGAGGTAGAAATAACATGTTTCATAATAAAAACACATCCTTCTCTCTCCGCTGTCTAAAAGCAAAGCAGAGACACATATTTTCACAATGCCATTATCCCCAAAACACCAATCTGTTGTTTTGAGTTGATATGGTCATTGTTAATAATTACAAGGAACTTGTTTCATTGGTGTGAGATCTAAATAATGAAGTTTGTATTGATACACATTGGTGATCTGATAAACTACTTGGTCCTTTTGTGTCTTCATCTTATTAAAACAATGTATTACTATTTCATGTCATCCAAAATCACATTTTTGGATTATTATTCCGTCTTTTGTTTAACAAAATATTGCAATTATTAATATATGCATATGCAGTGATTTCAGAACATCATCTGACGGAGCAGAGAGACGGTCATCCTTCACTTCCTGCTCTGAGACACACAGTACTGATCACACTGATTGATTCTGTTGCTGCATTGATAGAAGGAAGATGGTTATGGGCTGCTGAACTCCATCAGTCTTCAGTCTCATAATCAATACCTGATAACCACGGTAAAATTAGGAATTATTTCCAGCCGGTGTCAGCTGTGTGTGATCATCAGACTCTTCATTGGCGGATCGATAACTTATCATTATCAGACAGACAGGGTCTCTTCTGTTTTGCACCTATTGATCGGCAGGGAGCCCTCATTTATTTCATTCAAAGCAGAGATGGGGTCAATAACACAGGTGCATGAATAATTCTGAAGGACGAGCATGAGGCTGATGCATGAGCAGAGTGGGCGGTCTGAAGGAGACGAGATGCCACCACTGAGGTCCAGCAGCAAGGCAGCAAGGGTCCCGAGAGAGGAAACCATGGAACACCCAACAAGATGAGATGAATTAGACTAGACATGGTTAGACACGATGGGTGAAAAGACAATGTCATAACAGGATCAGGATGAAATGAGAAAAGAAAAGATGATATGAGACTAAACGTGATGGTGCAGAGATTAAACGGACTACACAAGATGAGACAAGACATGATAAAAGAGATAGGATGAAATAAGACACAAGATGAGATGATACAAATAAGAGATGACAGGAGGGAATGAGATGGACTTGACAAGACAAGATAATACACGATAGGAAAATAAATAAAGATTGAGATGAGACACATGAAAACTGAGTAAAATGAGATTTACAACGGAATCAGATCAGACAAAATGAGACGCATGAGAGTAATGAGAGTAATATGCAATACATTGAAATTACATATTAAAATAGGACAAAGTGAGATGTAGACAATAGTATGAGATAAATATCAATGAGAAGATTAGATGAGATGGATTAGATAAAACTATATTAGAAAGACTGACATGACATAACAGAACAGATGAGATACTAAAGGAGATTGTTGTAGAACGATAAGACAACGTAAGAGAAGGTTAGATGAGATGAGATGAGATGGACAACAGATGTTGAGATGGACCAAGTGAGACATAATAAAATGAGATCCAATAAGATGATGAAAGAGATGAAATAGTATAAGAACATGTAAATACTGGAGATAATGGGAAAAGAGACACAACAAAATGGCAGAAGACAAGACAAGAAGAGATAAATGAGACAACATGAACATGACATTGAGATCAAATGAGACCAAGCAAGATACAAGTTCCAATGAGATTAGATCAAATGAATGAATCGGGCAATATAAGATGAGTTTAGATGAGAAAAGTAAATGAGATGAGATGAGACGAAAGCAACAGGGACATTAAGATGTAAAAGACATCAAGAGATGATGTAAGACTAGTCGAGCAAATGTGAGGAGACCAGATGAAGTAATATTCAACAGGACAGAACTAGATTAGGGTTGATGACGTGAGACGTGAGGTTCCAAGACCAGTCAGACCCGTCTGAGATGGGATAACATGAAGTGAAACTGCAACGAGAAGATAGAAAACAGAACGTAGAGACATGGAGGGAAGCTGAATGGTGGACGATGAAAACAAATCCTCCGGAGAGCAGCAAAGCTTCAAAGATAAAGCTGCTCCGTCTTACTGCCGACACGATGCGTTATCCTCCAGCATTGTTCACATGACCACGCCCCCTAAGTACACAGAGGATGAATGAGGATGGAAGCACTCAGGGACAAACAAACAAACAGATAAACAGAAGAGGATTGTGAACACGTTACAGAGCAGGAAGGAACAAGAAAACAAATGAACACAGAGTTTCTAAGAGCTGCTGGTTCTTTAACCAGACCTCTGTGCACCCGAGGGCCCCGAAACAACCGTTGAATTAACGATAACAATAATGTGCGTGGTAACTACATGAGCAACCTGAGGATAACGCTGAGTTTCTTTATGGCTTTGAGCCGCTTCTCAGCCGGGCTCTTTAGAAATGTCATTCCAGCACGTTGGTCCAGAGTGGAACATCTCAACAAATATGTGATGGAACCACGATGTGACATTTGGTGCTAACATTCATGGTCCTCAGAGGATGGATCGCGTGCTGTCAGTCGGTGAAAGTGTTCACCTGTCATGTGAAACACCTCGACGTCTCCTGACTTGGTTGAGCCAAACTTTAGTGTTTCTGTCAAAATTCTTGGTAACTATTGGGCGGCTTTGCATAATTAATGTTCACCTCAGGACACACTGTAATAACGTTGGAGCGCCTCAACAGTGAATTGGAAAGTGAATAGCATTCCCATTCGCCACAGCTAATTAGTGTTTCCCTGATCCGGTGAGAGGTCCCGGGACAGAGGATGTGGTACAGACTGTAAAGCCCTCTGAGGCACTTTTGTAATTGGTGATTTTGGGCTATACGAAATAAACTGAATTGAATTGTTTTTAGTGCTAGTTAGAAATCTTAGCATGCTAACACACTACTATAAGGTGCTGAACACGATTCAACTACACGTGTTATAGTTTCATTTAGCCTCTTTTTAAGACTACTATTGCTAGAGGACATTAATCTTCCCATCACTCTCAGGTATTGAATATTTAACTCAGACTTTACTAGCCCTTTTTCCGCATTTTACCCATCATGCTCTGGGCTACATGTGACACCACGAGGTCACAGAAGGGGACAGAAAGGTCACCGGTTCCCCGGCGTGTGAGAGCGTTTTAGAGGTGAAGACGATGCTGCAGAGGAGTCTCAGCTCCGCCAGGTTCGCTGACCTCGTGTCGACTTTAATGATGAAGCATGGAGGTTAAAGCTCGTTGGGAATAATCTAATAACCTAATCTAATCATAATAACAAGCCAAAACGAAAACAACAATGATGAATTCACCTTCCTCAAACCCTCCATCATATTCATTTGTGTGGAGGCTGAACCATCCTGCAGAGAGTTAAACAATGTCTTCACGCTGTGTTTCTGACTCTCTGACTCTCTGACTCTCTGACTTTCTGACTCTCTGACTTTCTGACTTTCTGACTTTCTGACTCTCTGACTCTCTGACTTTCTGACTTTCTGACTTTCTGACTCTCTGACTTTCTGACTCTCTGACTTTATGACTTTATGACTTTATGAGCGCCTCTCAGCTCACAAAGGATCATTTCTTCTTGACATATTTTCTTCTTAGGAGGTTAAACTCATTCATATCAATAATAAAAGGAATGTGAGTTGTTCACTTTCCTGGTCGTCTCGTGTATGAATTGGATCTGATTGAACCAGCAAAGTCTCAAGGTTCTCCCAGTCTTTCTTTGTTCCATATGCGAGTGCATGAAAGCTTAAAAATTGATGAGAGGGTTATGAACCAACAACTTGTATATGGAGCTCCTCATCGAACCATAAACCAATAAAAAAACACATTGACCTCGAGACAATGGAACCGCAAGTGCAAACATGCTAATTTACAGGTGTTAGATGGTTTTTAGATGGTTTATATATATATATATATATATATATATATATATATATATATATATATATACACATATATATATATATATATATATTAGTGCTGTCAAACGATTAAAATATATATATATATACACATATATATATATATATATATATATATATATATATATATATATATATATTAGTGCTGTCAAACGATTAAAATATTTAATCGCGATTAATCGCATTTATGTCATAGTTAACTCGCGATTAATCGCAATTAATCGCAATTTCTTTTTTCATTTTAATGCTCTTATCAACATGAAAAAGTGGATTGGCTTGCTTTATGCAAATGTTTTATTTTATTGAAAAACAACTGCCAAACAGGGCGGTACAAAATAAACTTATAAAGTGCACATTTCAGGTAAACAAGGGTTTACAAAATAAAATTATAAAGTGCACATTTCAGGTAAACAAGGGTTTACAAAATAAAATTATAAAGTGCACATTTCAGGTAAACAAGGGTTTACAAAATAAAATTATAAAGTGCACATTTCAGGTAAACAAGGGCTTAAGAGAGAGAGAGAGAGAGAGAGAGAGAGAGAGAGAGAGAGAGCTGTGAACATAGCATCAGGCTCCTGAAGGTAACTCGTAGGTCCTGTCGTTGGATGCGATGCGTATTCTATCAGCTAGACCCTCGTCCTCCACAACGCTAACAGGCTACACGCAGTAGCACCATTTAGCTATGGCTGCAATAAGTCTGTTCTTGTTGTGGTGTCCATGTGTTTCTGAAGTCATCATTCTTGTCTGCTATGACGAGGGGGCGCAGAGTTAGCATCAGCTGTGTGTTGGCCATCAAGTGGTGTTTCAGACTGGATAGGCTACGATGATAGCTCAGTTCACAATGACTAATGGCACATACCACTTTGGTCTTGTCAAGGGAACCATCTGACAACTTTTTGAAAGTAAACTTTCCATTCATTAGCGTCTTATCATTAATTTTGCTATATACATGTACTATATGTATATAAGCTTTATGCTGTAATTGAAACACACACCTGATTATGCTGAATGTCATTTAGATGAAAGTTAAACTCAAAGCAATTGGAATCAAATTGATTGGCCACTGAAATGGGCGTGGCCTGCATGTGGGCGTGGTCTTTGGGTGGGCGTGTCCTTATGTGGTCCTCCAGGTCTCCATGCAACCTGCAGACTCTAGCCCCGCCCACTAACTCTCCCTCAGGTGAAGCAGAGGAACTCATCTGAGAGACAAACCTGCAGACTGGAGCTCCTGAACGCACCACGAGAAGTGACCTGTGTGTGTGTGTGTGTGTGTGTGTGTGTGTGTGTGTGTGTGTGTGTGTGTGTGTGTGTGTGTGTGTGCTCTCCCATCACCAATTAGCTTAATTAAAGCAGGAGACTCACGCAGAAAACTCACGCAGAAAGAGAGAGAGAGAGAGAGAGAGAGAGAGAGAGAGAGAGAGAGAGAGAGAGAGAGAGAGAGAGAACTCTCAGACCTGTTTGTTCAATAAGCAGAAATAGATAAAGCAACACACAGCGGGTGATTCTTAAACGAAGCTTTGGGATATTTGAAGTGGACTGAACCACAGCAGTATTTAAAGATATTCTGTTACACCACAAGATGATGGAGGATAACTTCTCACAATATGTAAATATTTAAGCAATAAGGTACGAGAGGCAGTACTGTGTCTACAATAATGTACTGTTCAAGGGCAGTACAAGGGCAGCGGAGGGCCGGCAAACCCTTGAACAGTACATTATTGTAGACACAGTACTGCCTCGAGTACCTTATTGCTTTTATAATACGGGTACCTGCGACTTTATAAATAGTAATGTAAGCTGCCTTTCAGCACAAAATAGTTGTAGCCGGCAAAACGTTGTGTATCGCATTTCAGCGGCAGAGAAAATAGTCCCGGGACGCACGGGACGCACATACGGGACTATAAAACGGACGAGCTGGTCAGTAAATCAGAGATTTACTGACCAGGCCGGTTGAAAGCAGGTCTGAGGATGACACTCAGCACCGATGTAAAGAAGTGCTCTCGCTGCTTCTGTCCGTCTTTTCTCCGTCATTTTTCTCCTCCATGATGTTTAGAGAACTCGCCTCGCGTCGGGAAATTACCGACGTAATTATCTCTCACTGGAAATTATCAGGATTTTGTGATCAAACCCTTTTCATTCCTCATCTTTAGGTTAGGGAGGAAGTGACGTGTGTGTTGTCGTTCGTTATGCTAGTGTGGGGGATGCTACGTGAGCTTGTTAGCTGTTCCGTTTGAGCTAACTTACTGTTAGCGAAGAGCCCCGTTGCAATACTGTGAACACTCAAGCAATAAACCTGCAAGTTAAGGAAACCAACGTCTGAGTCGTTACTGCGGACGTGACAATATCAAAGTTTACACCAAACATGTTTTTAACTGTCAAGCTTGAAATGACAACTAACGGTCGCGCAATTTAAATTTAGCTGTTATTTTAAGTGATCACTGATATGGAACGCTCTAAATGTAAACAGGCTGTACAGTACTTTATGGCTGATTATAATACGGGTAGATCAAATCAAGCATTCTGATTGGTTGAGAGTGAGTCACAGGGTGTATTTTAATCAGCCATAAAGTACTGTACAGCCTGTTGCTTAAATAAAATACACCCCGTGACTCACTCTCAACCAATCAGAATGCTTGATTTGATCTACCCGTATTATAAGTGTTTATAATAACTACCTGCATCATACAGTACAAAATACAACTGACAGGTGCCCATCAGGTCATTCTTTGTGTTGTATTTTGTTCAGAGGTTTGTTGTTCTTGTGTTAACGTGATCTCAGTCACGTCCCTCTGGTTCATGAAGTCCATCTGTCCCAAATCAGCAGCTGGAACAATCCTGTTGTTATAAGAGAAACTGAAGGGCAGCAAAACCAGTAAGATTCACTGGTGTGGTCTCAAACCAGCAGCAGCAGCAGGACTGGTGTGAAATGATAAAACCCGATCAAATACATCTGAAGCTTGAAAAGACCCAAACCTCATCATTCTGAAAGATCCAGCAGCACCTGCCCAAAGCAGAGGATCAGACCCACTGGGAGCCCGGTAAAGCCCAGTCACACCAGTCAAACCAGTCAAATGAATACAAACAAGTCAAGCCCAGCAGCCTAAACCTGATCCGTACCTGTTAACCCTTTCATTCAGATAAGGAGGCAGCAAAACCCTGAAAGAGCCCTGAGACCTGCCTCAGCCCCACATGATGAGGCTCACAGGACCAAGGAGAACCCGGTACCGCCTCATGGGACCCGAACAGCACCCAAGCCTCTGTGTTCTGGACAGGATGCAGAGACCAGGTGGAACCCGGCTCAGACCAGATCAACCCCGGCTCTGGTCCAGCAGTCAGACCAGAATGAGTGCCTCTAGTCTGGTGGTGGACGGTAAGAGCAGCAGACACGTGATCAGAGCTGGAGACCATCAAACCCAGTATACTGGGTGGGTTTGACTGGGCTGTAGGTCCAGGCTGCGGGTCTCACGGCTCCTACCTACAGCCCAGTCAAACCCAGCTCGACCCGAACCCCGCCGGGAGAGACGCAACAAATGTGTCAATTCTCGTTTGGTCTGCGGCAACCGGCAATTACGCACACACACACGCGCGCGCTCACACACACACGCGCTCACACACACACACACACTGCGGGGACGAAGGTAGAAATCATGCATATGCTGTATATATATATGTATATTTATATGTATCGCCTCACCGTGCGCCGCGCTGAGAGCAGCCAGCAGCCCGCAGAGCAGCAGGTAGAAGCCGCCCGTCCTCCTCCTCCTCCGGCGCGCCGTCCCCTCCCTGACACCCCCGGTACATCCACCGCAGCCCGGCTCCATGCTGCCCGGCTCCAGTCCCCACGAGCCCGAGGAACCACAGCCACAGACAGCCGCAGACAGCCGCACAGTGCTGCTCTCTCTGCTCCTTTTCTTCTGCTTTTAATCCTCCACAGAATCCAAGAGTCAATTCAAAAATCAAAAATATGAAAAGAAAAAAAACAGAATGGTGAGTCAGGAGGATGGTGATGATGATGATGATGATGATGATGAGGAGGAGGAGGAGGAGAGAGAGAGAGAGAATATAAAACAACCTCTCCTCTCCCCAAAAAGAACCCTCCCCGATGGGTTTAGATCCCAAACAGAAAAAGAAAAAAAGACAAATCCCCAAACAGACGCACGCGCGGTTCTTTCCCGTCTCTTCGGGCGGAGCAATAAGTTCCAGTAACTAAGAAGGCAGAGTCTCCATCACTCCTGCCGGGGCGGCGCATCCCATTCACACAGACGCGAGCAGGTGGAGGGGGGGACACATCCACGCGCTCATCCCGGAGGTCTGCTCCGTCTGCCGGGGAGGACGATGGAGGGGCTCGGTAGAGGAAGAGGAGGAGGAGGAGGAGTGTGGAGGGAGAGAGTCGAATAGTCTCTCTCTCTCTCTCTCTCTCTCTCTCTCTCTCTCTCTCTCTCTCTCTCTCTCTC
>JBAMJR010000057.1:1557500-1687500 GCA_038501785.1 Myoxocephalus aenaeus | reverse complement strand
ACCACATCATCAGGGACACAACACACCACACCATCAGGGACACAACACCCCACATCATCAGGGACACAACACACCACATCATCAGGGACACAACACACCACATCATCAGGGACACAACACACCACATCATCAGGGACACAACACACCACACCATCAGGGACAGAACACCCCACATCATCAGGGACACAACACACCACATCATCAGGGACACAACACACCACATCATCAGGGACACAACACCCCACATCATCAGGGACACAACACACCACATCATCAGGGACACAACACACCACATCATCAGGGACACAACACACCACATCATCAGGGACACAACACACCCCCAGCACAGACTCTTCTGGCTCCTGCCATCAGGCAGATGCTACAGGAGTCTGAAGTCCAGAACCACGAGACTGACGAACAGTTTCTTCCCGCAGGCCATCAGGCTGGTGAATGCACAGTGCACTTTATACACTGAGCAATACTATTATCATATTTTTGTGCAATACTGTTATATCTTTTATATGTTGTGCCTTATTTGTATTTATTTTTTACCATAAGTTTATTCTAATGCTGTGTGTTAGGAGGACCCAGCAAAATAAGCTTTTCATTGTATAGAATAACTGTCTGTTATCTGTGCATATGACAATAAAAACATCTTGAATCTTGAATCTAACGCTTTCAGCTAACTTTAGCTAGCATACCTTAACTCTACTCTCTGGAGTCACAATATTTGATATCGTTATCGATCCGTGTCACCGGTGTGTAGTTATTTAATTTTTCAAGTCACCGGAATTAATTTCTCAGCAATTGAATCAAAGAAAGTGAAGTTAGCTAACGGGAGCATGGTCCGGCTATGTTAACTTCAGCTATCGCTAACCTATAGCATTTGCGTTGTTAGTCTAATTTAGATTCAATTACTGTTAAATGAAGGTTAAAATAAAGTTCCCAAGTACAATACGATCCTTAATTGATGTTGTAAAATCTAACTTAGAATTTGTATTTGTGTATTCTAATGGGGTTTAAATACTCTTTACATACCACATCTAATATATGCCTTTCTCTGTTATTACATTTGTAGGTGCTTCATTGGTCTCAACCAGGAAAGGGGGACGAAGGCCATCCAGGGAAGCTGGTGTCCAGAAGAAGGCAGCTGTGAATCCCCATGATGACACCCTTATAAAAACCTCCTGGACTGTGAGCAGGGCTTCATGAAGCCCACAGCACATCTCCATAGAGGAAGGAGAGAGTAATGCATCCTGGTGTTCTGTTTTCCTTTCAAGGTAACCCGTTTCAAAATTGTGTTCATTTCAGTTCATCAAGTTGTCTCAAACATGCTGTTCTTTCACACTCTTTCTATTGCACTAATGACCATAACTCATAGAAAAGTGACTGAACAGGATTCAGAGGTCTGGTCTGATTGTATACTGAAAATGTTTTTGCTACTGAATGTGTTTGATGCATTTGTTTAATGAATGCAATTTTGTATGGTTTATTATTTTTATTTTACAAAAATGTGACACTGAAATTATCAGTTATTGAATGTGTTTGACACTGCATTGGCTTTAATAAAAGCGTATTATTGCAAGGTCATCTCTTGTCTGAGTCGTTTCTATATTAGCAATTTTCAGGGGTTTTATTTTGAAATGTAACATTTTTACATCATTAGCTTCTAGCAGTGTCATACTGTAAATATACATTATACAGTACTGTAATAAATTGTACGGTAATTAATTGTTTATAGGAAGACTAAAATAACAGTATAATGCCTTTTCTAGAAGCACTGTACTGTAATATGTTTTACAGTATTACGCAGTTGTTGTAAATTACAGTAGGTATGCTGTAGAATTACAGTTGAATACAGGGAGCTGTAGCTGCCAGTGGTTTACTGTAATTTAACAGGGACATTTGTTACCCTGCATGTTTAATGTCACATTGCTATGGATTGTGGGTAACTCCCTTGAAGTCTGCAGCAATGCATTCATTAAAGGGCTCAACATGTCTGTGAGAGAATCTCAAACACCAACGATTTGACAGTCAGAACTAAACGCTCAGACTTTACGCGCTCCTCAAAGTCTGTGAGTCTGTGAGTCGGTGACTAGGTGAGTGGGTGAGTGGGTGAGTCTGTGAGTCTGTGACTTGGTGAGTGGGTGAGTCTGTGAGTCGGTGAGTCGGTGACTAGGTGAGTGGGTGAGTCGGTGAGTCTGTGACTAGGTGAGTGGGTGAGTCGGTGAGTCGGTGACTAGGTGAGTGGGTGAGTCGGTGAGTCTGTGACTAGGTGAGTGGGTGAGTCGGTGAGTCTGTGACTAGGTGAGTGGGTGAGTCTGTGAGTCGGTGACTAGGTGAGTGGATGAGTGGGTGAGTCGGTGACTAGGTGAGTGGGTGAGTCGGTGAGTGGGTGAGTCTGTGAGTCTGTGACTAGGTGACTTGGTGAGTCGGTGAGTCTGTGACTAGGTGAGTGGGTGAGTCTGTGAGTCTGTGACTAGGTGAGTGGGTGAGTCGGTGAGTCTGAGTGTGTGAGTCGGTGAGTCGGTGAGTCTGTGACTCGTGAGTCTGTGAGTCTGTGACTAGGTGAGTGGGTGAGTGGGTGAGTCGGTGAGTCTGTGACTAGGTGACTTGGTGAGTCGGTGAGTCTGTGACTAGGTGAGTGGGTGAGTCTGTGAGTTGGTGAGTCGGTGAGTCGGTGACTCAGTGAGTCTGTGAGTCGGTGAGTGGGTGACTAGGTGACTCGGTGAGTGGGTGACTAGGTGAGTGGGTGAGTCTGTGAGTCGGTGAGTCTGTGGTTGTGGAGATTGGACCAGATCTCCAGTGGGATCTGGAGCCGGCTGATGGATGTTGGTTGACATGATGTGACGTAACTCTTGCTGATTACACGGTGTCTCTCTCTGCAGACGATTATATTCTATTTCCAATCAAATATTAGGAATACATATAAACACAATATATATACAATACAATAATATATGTGAATTGATACATTTATCGGGACAAAGAGCAAAGCCAGTGAAACTAAAGATGATGATTAGATGTAGATCCAATTAGCATTCAGAAGTGTCAGTTGTTTATCTTGTTAGTGTCAGAATAAATAGATTTAATGACGCCCAAAGGTCACAGTCGGGTGTTTACATTTCAACCCCAGAAAACTGCAAATAAACATAAACATTTAACCTTTTAATGAACTCAGCCAATCACAGCACATCTCCGTCAATAATTAGACTTTAAAAGAGATGTTTTTTAAATGAGACAAAACCTCATTAAACAGAGTTTAGTTGGCCAGAAAAACAGCTATTATCTTCGAGATGTCTACATGTTTAATTGCCTCATGCCCCTACACACACACACACACACACACAAACACACACACACATGCAAACACACATGCAAACACACACACACGCGCGCGTCAAGTTCTTTTTTTCATCTCGTAAAGCAGTTATCCCACACCTCATGAGCAGTGTGCAGAACAAGTCAGACTCACATTTTACAATGTATAATCATAATTCAAATTGCAAAAGGTTTATTCACGAGTATGAATACAGCAATATTGTGGTGTCTCCTGTCGTGTTGCCATTGTAGTTTCTGGTAAGGCCTTCATGGGTGGCACCACTGCAAAGGGACTGCAATGTGAATGTTGTGTAGTTAATACAAATGTTTTACCGCGTATACAACCTGAAAAGCAGTGGATTGTTATTTTTCTGCTGACATGATGCTTCAGGCCGGTCTAATTCAGCATTCGGAACAATATCCACAAAAAATGTATTGGGCATCATTTGTAAATATGCCTCACCGGGCGGAGGGGAGGGGGATGGATCCCACAAACAGAAGACTGCTGTTCGTTATGAAACCAGAAGGCAACGCTCATGGTTCTTCTCTCTGTGGTTGTTCACATCACCTCCCTAACTAAGTATGTCACGATCTATTCCTGACCCTAACCAAGAGTCTTTGTTGCCTAAATTAACTGTGACGGAAGTGTATTTTCAAAAGATCGTATGCACATAACGACATTTACACATGCTGCAGGCTTTTGTAGGAAAATGCCTGAACAATTAGGAATAACTTGACGTGCCCAGCGTGTGTGTGTGTGTGTGTGTTTTACTTATACACAGGACATGAACAGCGATCTCCTGGGTGAAAGTCCTGTGTTGTTTGACCTGTCCATCAACCCTGACCTCCTTGGTATGCGTTAGTTCTATTTCACAACATTAAGTCCTCTTTCCTCTTCTTGCTGTCAGTTGATTTGGATCCAGATTCATTAAAGTAATGGAAAAAAAAGGTTAACTGTGCTTCTGCTGTCTTTACCTACAGTTTAATACTGCAGCATTATTTCACTGCACACAAAAACAAAAGGTCGTTGTGCGTCTTTAAATTGCGTCATTGTTTGCAGCGTCTGTCGTGAGAGGCTGGAGCGTCTCCTTGGACACTGACAGACACTTTCTAAACAGCTTCTGTTCTCAGGTCCTCCATCACATGATGGTGAACTAGCGGCATGGCAGTAGGCGTTTCCTAGCACACGTTGCATCGCCTCATGCCAGAATAATTCCCCTCAATCCTCACAATGAGCCACCAGCAGTGTGAGGCATGTCTGTATCTACAGAGAACTGCCTTCTGGCTGCATTCTCAGGGAAATCAATCTGGAAAGCGATGTAATTGAAATGATCAGCTGGAACCTGAAGTGTGCAGGCTTTACAGCTCATGTGTTCAACCAGGTATAAACTAAAAGATGAAACCAAATCCGAGTACCAATTATCGGTGTTGGCCAGACTGTGGGATAAAGTTGGCCTGTTTAATGCCAGAATCAATACTCAGAGGTGTTATCAGTTTATTAGCAGCTGTGGCGTGCCAGCGACTCCCCTGATAAGGTTGTAATGTAGCCGCAGTCCAAACAGCAGCTAAACGGACCGAACAAGCTGCTGTTTGTGTCTGTCGGCTGGAAGTCGGATCGTATCTGCAAAACAAAGAGCAGCAGAGAGACGGCAAATACAGAGAGGGAAGGACGGAGGCTTGAATCAATGACGCTCAGCCGGGAGGGATTGAGAGGTACAGGAATGGAGAGAGGGAAGGGAGGTAGAGATACGAGTTTTTAAACTATGACCTCAACAGATGGAAGGGATTTAAAGCACTGAATGTATATATATAGTGGAAGAAGTTACGGTGATGTCACCCATTGGTTTGTGGACTGCTGATTTTGACAGTCGTATGTTGATTTTTGGGTTAGGGTTTGGTTACCATTTAGTTTTTCTGCTACTAGAAGTGAAGGGAGAGCTAAGCACAACTAAACGCTGAATAAGACATTTTTAAGCGGGGAAAATTGTTAAAATTCTATTACCTGAAAACATGTGAAAGGGTAAAAAAATACAGAAAACAAATGACGCTGTGATAGTGACCTGTCAATCACCTTGTAGCCCCACCCTAAAGCGTCCCCTGCTTTATGGTCTGTTTGACTCTAAATGACCATAATGTACTAAATGAACATCATGCTGTATTGAAGAAGACTTGAAACTAGAGATTGAGACGTTTACTGAGGGAATACATCAAGAGAAGTAGAGTCATTTATATAGACTTCTATACAACCAGAGGAGTCATCCCCTGGTGGCCATTAAAGATAATTCAGGTTTAAGATACTTCCACACTGGTTTCTCTTTTTAGATCCAGAGGTTTCCGGCTGTTCACGACATCCACAGATTTGAAACATCACACGTTCAGTGAAGCTCATCAAGCAGTTATCACTGAGAGGCTGACCGCCCGTGTTTGAACGTCCAATCAAGCCCAGTTATGGTTTAAAAACAGTTCCTAAAACTGAAAGTTGTACGTTGTCGAGGACGATACCTGGCATCAGCTGAGTTTCCTTTCTGGGCATTCTGGCAACCTTTAAATATGTTGTACCACAAACTGGCCTCTTCAGCTATTATACCACTAAGTGTATGCACGCAGCATCATTCAGCAGCATCACAAAAAAAGTTTAAAAAAAGAAGAAAATGTTACGCTGACTTTTGGTTTCACCGAGGACCCAAACCCCAACATCCTGGGCTCAAACCCTGTTTGACCCATTCATTCACCACAGTTCCCTCTCAACATGGACATGTCATTCTTTATACCAGTGGTTCTCAACTGGTCTGGCTCCGGGACCCACTATCACCCCTGAATGACAAGCCGCGACCTAAATCGAGGAACATTCTCAACTTCTCCAATGTATTTAATGAAAAGATGGTGCAGTTTGAACCTGAGATAGTACAGGATATGTATGCTAACACAAAAACAAGTTTAATAACCAAAACGAGCAGCTGGTGGTGATGATAGAGGGAACTATTCCCTTTTACACTCAATTAGCTGCATTTTAATTAAAAAACTAAAACTGCATCTTCAGGACACGAGGTATTACAACATATATAACAATTCAGAATCTTCAGCTATTTTTAAACAGACTCAACAGCTTTCATGCACAAACAGTCCAACAACTAAGAAGAAGTTTCAAAAAGACTGAAATGACCTAACTTTAACTGAGAACACACACTCACCGAATCTATGACAAACACTTTACTGTGGAACACGTCACTGTGTTGAGGAGCAGCTTTTCCACTAACTCAAAATAAATTAAACAAAAGTGGAATTCAAAAGTATTCATATATACAACATTAACTTCTCTTGTGATTACCTCATCAGTAAATACTGAAAAACATTGTGCTTTACAGAAAATTAAGCAGCACTCAATTCTCCTCCCAACCCCAGAGTTTGTTCCTGACATGCAGGCAGCGCCATCAGTTGTCAATGTTATATTCAGTAGGCTGTTTAATTTAATTATCCTAAAAACACAGAGTCTCCCTCATATCAGGATGGTTTGACCCAACCTGGCCCACGCTGCTGAAAACATGGAGGGACAAGTGCAAAACCAGTTGAAACCAGAGCCGGCAAAATAACGACACTCCGCTGCATAAAAAGTCCTTTTTTTTTTGCTTTTTTTTTTTTTTTCAGGCAAAGGCCTGCGACCCACTGAAAACGGGTCCCACCAGTTGAGAATCACTGCTTTATACGACGCCACCTGACTTTCCAGCAGATGGAAGCAATTCATTTTATGTTAATGAAAAGTCAGCTTGGATAAAGACGTAGTGGCTCTTACAAACACCACATGCTTGAAACATGAGACAGGAATTTAATTTACAATTAAAAAAGCACGTTGATAAATGCTGGGGCGTGTTCAGTCTTGAATAAAACATAAAACTGCTCTATTAATATAGCTGGTATAGATACATGTCGCTGCTGATTCGCCACACCCACCAGATGAGAGGAAACATACTTCACAGAGCGTTGCCCACCTTTATACAACCCAGAAAACACAACACACCTTTTGCAGATTGAGTATACCTCTGTTTCTAATCACAACTATTTCACAACCAAAACCATTGTGTATTTATTATAGCAATAATATGATCAATACCTCTGGTTATAAGAGAGGGTCTAGCATTCACCTCCAGTCTTCGTCACATCAGTGACCAGGTTCCTTCCACTGAGCTCATCAGAAGAGTTACGCTCCACATCTTCAGCTCTCTGTACTTCTTCACCGCCATCTCTGGACTCCATTGGGGAAATATTCACCGTCAGGATGGAGACTAATCTCAACAGACTCTCCACAGTTCTACCTTTACTGCGCACCATGTAATATATGTGTTTGTCCCCTCTAAAGGAAGTCATTTCAGGTTTGAGAATGAATTCCTTATTTCATTGAATGTGGTTTTGACTTGTATTTTTATTAGATAACTGTTATTATTATATAATTATATTACTTTGAATTATGAAGGGTCAAATGTACAAGTCTGGTTGAGGGAAACAGACACTCGGCCAAATTTAACTCCATAAAACAGTGCTGGTGGTAAATTGGATGTGGAGTACTGTTGTGTGGCAAAAAGTAGTTGAATAAAATAAAGTCAAGCCGTACTTCTCCAGAGGAAACATCCATATCGAGTATGTTGAAGCTGAAAATATGCTTGATGTATTGCAACAGCAGGAACGTCTGGTCAACGTAGCATTACGCAAAGTGTATGATATATTACAGTTATTTATCATGTTTCATGCGTTCCTCTATGAATATCGAGCAACACGAGCGATCCTGCGCAGGCAGTGCAGATCCAATTTAAGTCAGGTTTAGGAAAAGATCATGGTTTGATTTCAATTAGTAGCCTACTTTTGTGAAGTAAGATTCAAGGATCATGTATTGTCCATATGCAACACAGGGATGCACAACAAAATGAAGTGGTAGCCCATTTGTAACACAACAATCAAACACATGACAAACAAAACAAAACAAAACATTCTTGTAGTGCATTTTCTTCTTCTTCTTTTCAGCTTAAGGAATCTAAACAGCAGCAACAACCAAACAATTCTCTGGGCAGATAATATGGCCGGCATCTTCATATTAAACATGAAACATGAGGAAAACATAATGTCAGACTGTTTGAGCACAACCATCATGATGTAATCAGAGTCCACCTCCTCTCGTCCCACAGAGTCCTGGTCTCTGTCCTGCTGTCCGAGCGATGTGGAGACGTGGGCTCAACATCACCGACCTCCGTTTCTGGGAAGTCTTACTTCATCCCTGTTATTGTCCTGCAACCGGTCATCAGACAGCCAGCAGCAGGCTGGGCCTCAGGTCTTAGCTGGGTTAGCTTAGCTTCCATCTGGATAACTCTGGCTGTCACAGGACTGTAATAAGCCTTTCAAAGCTACCTGTGAGTCTACGGACCGGACGGCCTTCAGCCACTCTGTCCGCGCGCTCATTAGCATCACCGCAGACGTTCACAAGCTGCTAGCTTGAAGCTGTGAGGACAGTAACATGTTCATCATTTACGTTCACTGGGATCATTTTGGGGGAGTGCTTTGAAGGGAGACCTGAAGACACGGGCTGCTATCTTTAGTAACTTTCTGCGCTATACTGCTGACTACTATCTTTGGAAAAGTAGCTTGCAGCAACTCTGGGCTGGTATTTTCCGGTTGGAAATTGTACTCTTGGTCGAGTCTCAACATTACCAACCCTAGTTTAGTTTAGTTTAGTTTAGTTTATTTACTAGATCCCCATTAGCTGACGCCTTAGCGGCCGCTAATCTTCCTGGAGTCCACAGAAAGGACAAAATACATACAGTGTATAATATGCAGTTCAACCATAATTTATACAAGAAAAATCAGATGACTAAAAAGCAAAGGAAAATGTCAAGTGATCTGATCTTTGCTGTAAAATCAGCAGCCCTGCTATATCTTCTCATGTATTGTTTCATGATATTCTCTTTAGATTCATTTGACTTTTGATACCCTTCAAGAAGAAAACACAGTTTGCAGAAAACCAAACCCTAGCTGAGTGAGGTAACAAAAGTAAGGTAAAATAAGTTAACCTTCTGGTTTTACACAGGACATAAACACTGGTCTCCTTGGTGAAAGTCACCCATTTATCAATGCTGACCTCCCGACTTAGACTTTGTCCTGTTTATACTCCATCATCTGACTTCATTAGAGGCAGCCCTGCACGGCCCGGCTCACCATCACGTTGGTTATGTAGAAATCAAAGTGCATTGCTGCTTGCAGAGAATGAGAACAGCCTGGTCTGGAAAACTAAATCCCGATCATCATTCAGCTCATGTAAAGAGAGCGAACATGTAAAGTCAAAGGCAAACTTTCTTCGAGTCATCTGTGACACACACTGAGGTCACATGTATCAGACTGATTTAGTAAGAGGCTCGCTCCTTCTCATCCGCCTCCTCAGTATTCTGGCGGCGGCAATGAGCGCTGCCAGCGCCTATCGATCAGACATTTAGCTGAATGTTCTCATCGAACAGCCGGCTGCTGCGGACGAGATGCACGTGGGGAGACTGGGAAGCAGCCTCACACACACACACACACACACACACACACACACACACACACACACACACACAGAGACTCACACCTAGAAGCAAAGGAAGGAGGAGGCTGAATGAGGGATCACTGACCACTCATACACACTTAAATAACGAATAATGATGTGCTAATTAAATAACAAATCAGTAATGCCTGCATGGCCATCCGTAGTTAGACAGACGGGCTCAGCTGGTTGAATGTGTCATTCCAAAACAATGGGCATTAAATTGCTACCGTAACAGCCTCCATTCATCTGGGGAGGCTCTTTCACCATGTTAGAGTTTGGCCAGCAGCAAAAAGTGAACTGCAGTCAATGAGCCGTGGCGTTTAAACGCCTGCTGTGAACGACGTGCTCAAGACTGAATGAGAAGAGGACGTCGTCATCGTGCCGTCACCCTTTGGTTTGTGGACCGGCGTTTTAAAGCCTCCAGTTGTGGCATTCTGGCCGTCGCCATCTTGGCTTTTTGCTACCGCTGAAGAGAAGTTTAGGACTGCGGGCGAGTGATGTAAATAAACATTATATGGCTCTGGTAGCAATAGAAACCTGTCAATCACAGTAAGCCCCGCCCTAAAGTGTCCCCTGCTTTATGGTCTGTTTGACTCTAAATGACCATAATTTACTAAATGAACATCATGCTGTATTGAAGAAGACTTGAAACTAGAGATTGAGACATAAACTCATGTTTACAATGTTTACTGAGGGAATACATCAAGAGAAGTAGAGTCATTTATATAGACTTCTATACAACCAGAGGAGTCGCCCCTGATGGCCATTAGCCCTTAGAAATTAGCCCGCGGTATACGATGTCTACATTTTGAAAATATTCATTTCTTCAAGATAATTCTGCACAAAAAAAATAAAAAATCTCAACGATTCAGTAGAATTTCCGCTTACGCTGCCTTCTTCCCGCGAGATCCTACGAGATTTACAGCGAGATCTGAGCATCTAAACGTGGCGGATGACGCATCCAGAGCTTCACTGGGAGTCAGAAGAGAAGAGGCCCAGCTAAGAGTTCATCCTGAGCGAAGCTCCAAAATTCGATGCTTGCGATGAAGAGGACAACGCCAATAAAAGGGATCCATTTGGGATGGGTAAGTGTATTAGCAACATGAGCAGGTAACTCGTGCCGGATGTTGTCTTACATGTCTAAGACTGAATGGTGCAAATCAACTTTTGTCCCTAACACCGTTATTTCAGTGAACTTAGTACCACTAGTAGTGTTGGATCTCAGTGACGTTTTTGTAAGACTGTAACTAACTTAGTTTGTTGACGTTAGCTTAGCTTAGTAACGTTAACACGTAACTCGTGCCGGATGTCGTTTTACGTGTCTAATGCTGTCCAGTGGACAACATGCAGACTCCCAGTCCGTCTCATCTGCCAAACAGATCTCCACCACCGGCCACAACGGCAGCCACAGAGCACATCCCCACCATATAATAATACATTTGGTTTTAGACATTTATTCACATGTATCTTCCATTGTATTCATATATTCCACTGCTTTTGTGAACCTAAGACGTTTGGTAAAACAATTTCCATCACCAAAACAGTTCGTCCACATGAGTAAAGTTATGTTTTCACAAGAGATATGAAGAATTTCAAAAATCAACTGTCAATGTTTCAGCTTTAGGGCCATATTATCACTTTACACTTGTGCCTTAGGACAATGGTGCCTCATTATATATAGAGAGCTGAGATTGTTCTGCAATTTTTAAGTAAAATACATGGGTATCTATCATATGCAAGTGCCTTTAAAAAGGTGAATTTAAGAAATTATGTAAAATTGAGAAAATGACCCCTGACTCCAGAGGGTTAGAGAGAATACAAGTTTAAGATACTTCCCTATTGGCTTTACCTTTCAGAACCAAAAGTTGCAGCCTGAGATCAACACAGTCTGCAGAGCCCTGATGCCCCGCCCCCTCTGCTGCAGAGAGCGTAATCACTTTGCAATCACTTTGTTATCTCACGGAGATCGACTTTTGGCAAAACGCCAAGAATCAGCAAATCACGCATGCGCAAGCGTAACCTGTTAATGGCGTAACATAAACATTTCCACGAAAGTACAGGCATTTCGCCATGGATTTATTCATGACGCCTTAGGTCTGTGTACTTTTGAAATATGTGAAGATCTCAATAAAGGTCTTGAAATAAAGAAATTCTGCATTTCCCCCCCCCCCCCCCCCACACCCCACCTGCGTTCCACTAGAGGGGCGCGCCCCACAGTTTGAGAACCACTGCTCTAAATTAGATGTTGGAAGATTAAGATGGCCTCACCTCTCCATCAGGTGTTGGATGGGGTTAGCCTTTTGAGCACCAAGCTATTTTTAGGCTTCTGCTCGAAAATTGCATTCCCAAACTAAAAAGGCAAGGCAAGGCAAGGCACGTTTATTTGCACATTTCAACAACAAGGTGATTCAAAGTGCTTCACATAAAACCATTAAAAGCATCAAAACATAATGCAGAGAAAACAGGATTTAAAACAGTTAAGAAAACATTAAAACAGTCAAAAAGCTAAATAAAAAATAAAAATTGAATAAAAGTTGCAGTGCAGTTTAAGAAATAAAATGCAGTAGTGAGATGCAGCAATTGAATCTGGATCAATTAAAGGCAACAGCAAACAGAAAAGTCTTCAATCTGGATAAAAAAGGGTGTATTTCTGCAACCACTAGGGCTATTTGAATACTTTTGGTGTTATAATAAACAAGTATAATGTGAGATTATGTTCAGATGTGTAAATATCAGTCTATATGTTACTGGTTAAGAGTAAATGAAGATGACACACAGCAAAAAATAAAAGTGTTCAGGTCCGCCTATAAAAAAATCACTTTCAGGATGATTATTTCTTTGAAATGAGGCATTTGTAAGGTCTAAACTCCTCCCAAATCATAACACAATATATGAGCATTCTCTCTGCAAAGTTTGACTTTGAATAAGTGAAGCAGAACAAAGTTAGAGATCGTTTAGTACAGAGAGAATTCAGGCGAGGACTCAAATGAGCATTTGGGCACATTGGGCCACATCTGTGCCATTTTTATTTTCTCATATACCAAACCATATATTTCACTTGTATATTACTTATGGTGGTCAATACATTCAAATACAGCATTTCTTTAATGAATTATGTTTTTTTAATGAATTATGATTTTTTTTCTTTTATGAATTATGATTTTATGATTGTTTTAAATTCATAAAACAACCTATATATTTCCCATTAAAATAAAACAAGCACACAAATTAACTGAATGGACAGATTTAATTTGTATCAAACTGTAAAAACACAGTAAAAAACAAAGTGTAACAACAATACTTTTTATACTTTTATGATTATCTTTCTTTCTGTTTGAGTTTTTTGTTAAATGGCTTACTGATTCTTGTAGCAAAGGCTTTGGTGTTTAATTTGATGTGCAACATTAATATATTTTCTTGTGATTTATATATATTTCTTTGCAATGAATAAAAAAAGACCCAGATCTGGGTCTATGGAGTTTTTAAGGTCAAGGCTCTGCAGGCCAGTCAAGTTCTTCCACACTAAACTGGGAAAACCACTTCTTCATGGACCTGACTTTGGGCATGTAGGTATTGTCATGTTGAAACAGGGTTAAACACAAATTGTGACAAAGTTTGAAGCACACCGATGACCAACTTACCACTGTGCAAACGTAGCGAAGACTTAATCGCAACTAAGGCACATCCACACTACACATGTCCATTTAAAAATGCATACCTTTTGCTACGTTTACACTGAGAGTCCACTACTAAAACGTTCACGATTGAAACGCTACCGAAAGCCGGATAAGTTTGAAAATTCCAGGGTCACTTCGTAGTGTGGACAGACTGAATAATAGAAGTTGGAAAATGGTGACGTGGAAACCCGCGTTTGCTACTTGGGTCTTCGCAGTCACGACGTGTCCTCCCCTGATTCGTCACGCCACCTATCACATGACCCTTATCGGTAGAAAACAAACAGCCCGGTCTACCAGGGATTCGTTTCCACATGGATATCGTTACTAGCGTTAATGGCCTTGTTGTCTATGCTGGCAGCTGTCGTGCGGTTAAATTCTGCATTTGATAATTTTACCACTGTCGACGTTGAGCGATTAGCAAGCGGCGTGTCCGGTGCGTTATCAGCCCTACAGCGCGAACGTTGGAAGTCCCGGTTTGCGGCTTTGAGGAGGGTGATGGACACAAATAAACTGTAATCAAACGAAAGCATGAATGCAAAACATGTATGTTTGAGTACATGAGGAAGAACTTAAGTATCAAGCACAACCTTTTATTATTAAAGAGTACTATAATACTATTGTAGGCGGGTGGAATTTGAAATGACACCATACACAGAGCTATAGTCAGGAATCTTTATTTCTCGAATACTCTTAAAAGAATAGAGCAGTATTAAATTAATTTGGAATGTTCAATTTATGTTAGATTTTCTGGTACGTGGAAAATTCCACTGTGAACACAACATTCTCACTTTAACACGTCACTAACTCAAAGTGCATAAATCAAGCACATAAATCAAGTGCATAAATAAAGTACAAATAACTGTAGAGGTAGCTCTTCTGTTAAAACCAGATAAAAGACAACAACCAATACCACACAGTTAACTCTGAAATCAAACACAATGAACCAGTTGGTCCATTAATAAACAGAAATGATGCAGTACATTACAACATACTCACTACGTTCTCTCTTGCTGTTAGCTCAAGTGCACAGTGGCGGCTATAGGCCCTCATCCCATACAGCACATGTAGATAGAATCTGTTAACATCGGACCAATTTGAGTCACCATCGGCGCGTTTAGCGACATACAATACATTTTCAGACTTCTATACGCTCATATTAATGAACATTTTGTATAGAAATATCATTTTGAACATATTTACCGACCCGGCAAACAACGAACACTCCACCGGAAGTAAAGGATTTTACTTCCTGCTTTATTCTTGACGTCTCGCTGGCCTCCTCTGAAACACAGCGCCCTCTAGTGGCTTTAGTGGTGACAACACCTTTCCCACTGGGTTACACTATGTTGAATTTTTCTATAACTAAGCAACCAATGTACTTCCTGTTTACACCGGCACCCGCATGCTAGTGTACGTGATTAGTCATGTGATATTTGTTTTCAGGCTTGCTAGTATGGACGGAAATCATTTTGAAAAAGGGAAAGTGTGGATGTAACCTCTTGTTACATACTCATGCACATACTTCGGCAGAACATAAATCACACATGTGTGTGTGTGTGTATGTCACATACTCACACAAGTGTCAGAATGATTGTTCTCAGGCAGTTAGCATTTTTCTTGTCTTTCTTTTTTCCTTTTCTTTTTGAGGTCCTTATCAACGGTGAGAGCATTCTGTAGAGACTTGTGGCTGCTTCACGTGTGTGTGTGTGTGTGTGTGTGTGTGTGTGTGTGTGTGTGTGTGTGTGTGTGTGTGTGTGTGTGTGTGTGTGTGTGTGTGTGTGTGTGTGTCCTGTGTATATCTCAAGAACGGTTCATCTGTTCCACTTCACACTTGGCGAGTGTACTGCGGACCACATGAGGACCAAACTGACAGTGGCGTAAATGGACACATGAACGGTTCAATAATAAGAAACTTTTAATTAACAAGCCATAATGCTCTGTGCAGCAGAGGGGGCGGGGCTTCAGGGCTCGTTTTCACTTCCCAAGTATCAACTAGCGCTGAGCGGTTCTCAAAGATGCTGCAACCAGCACCTCCGGGGGCCGAGCAATCCTACCGGACGGACACGCACTCACAATGCGCACACGCTCCGGAATGACACGCCCCCTGACGACGCTGCAATCAGCAATGCCCGGAGCCAAGCAAGCGGCCCGCTGCAGTGGGCCTGACCTAGTAATGCTAGCTACATTTGTATTCTGCCAATTTGGTAAACCTCAGCTGTAGTGTCTTTCTATGAGTTACTGTATTATTGTTGCTATTTTTCAAGAGTTGGGCGTACAACATTTCAACATTCAATATTTACAAAAAAACAATCACATTCAACAACTACAGTTCCCATGAGGCTTTGCCAACGTGCAAATGCTAAAGGTCAGGACAAGTTGCAAAGACGTAGCTCTTTGATAATATTGACTTTTCAGAGAGATGATGTAAGTGGAACAGAGAAGTGTGGCTGGAGTTTTTTTCACCTAAAAGCTGCAACACGATCCACCAATCAGATTGTAGCATTGGAGTTCCTGTCATTGGAACCAAGTAGCCTAATCTGCTCCGGAGCAGGTTATGTTGGAGATAAGAGATCAACTCGTATAAAAACACCGGCGACTGACTAATCAGAGCTCGGTTCATTGATCGTTAGATAATATGACGTTAATATCAGGAAGTTATAAATCATAATGCTAATAGACACTCAAAGCTTTTTAACACACGTGTCATCATTCACCCATTCATACACTGATGGGAGGAGCTACCATGAGCACTAAGCATCCATACCCATTCATGCACCGCACGAACAGCATGCTGGGTTAAGTCACATGACCTGCTCACCACTGAGCCACAGTCGCCCCATAATCTAGGTTTAAACTGACTCTCGCAAAAAAGAACAGCTGGTGATAAATCCCTGACTGTAAATGCATATATTAACAGATGTATGTGATGGGAAAAATGCATATGCTGTCTGTTTTAAAGAATCATTCACTGTTAAACCTGTGGGTTAAATACTGATGTATGTTCAGATTAATGAGTAACATAAGTAAAGATGGAGGGACTGATAACACGGGTTGTCAGGCTTAGGGGCTACTCTGATTCTGACCAGTTGATAAGAACGCACAGTCATTCTTCTAACTGCACGGTTTGATGTATGTGGGGACAGGGGATTGGTTGAACATACAGTTTCGATCAGGTCAAAGTACGCACAGTTAATGTATAACACGTGTTTGAGCTAGTGAGAACCAATGAGAGATGAGATGGGAAGGAAGGGATGATCGTTTTTAAAAAGTATATAACTGACTGTCGAATTGATGATTTTGTGGAAACCCTGACAGACATTGACGATTCTTGGCTGTTTTGGATTTCTTCCTGCTTGCAAGCATTTAATAAATTGACAGAGGCATTTTGTCTTGTCCAGAGGAACTCTGTTTGTTTGTCCGATCTGATTGACACCTTTGAACTCTTGACACCTTTGAACTCTCCTCCCGAGACGTAGAATTACTTTTTCCACGACATGTATTATATCACTGTCCCATTTAGAACACAACAGATGTGACTATAATTATATCTGTGTATTATGTTTAAGGTATGTGTTGCAGATGTATTCTGATGGTATGTTACAATATTTTCAGCTGCAAAAAAATATATCTGTCTATATTTTCATCATATCTGTATATCATGTGTTCACTTATGTGCGTCTTCTTGAGTCACGTTTTAAAGTGTCTTACACTAAACTTCTCACCGCAAATGATGTTTTTATATTTATTCCGTATTCACTCCCAAGTCTGTTTCGCACCGTCGTGGCCATGTTTGTGATTGGTCACATGACGCAAACCCCGCCCCTTTATGTGAACGCGCTCACAGACAGATTGAGAACGCAGAATCACAGGACCGTTGAGCTGGATGTCGGTTGTTTGGTTTAGTTAAACCAGATAACCAAAAGACGCCTGCATGGTGAACTCGCTACAGCTCCTTCAGTGTTATGAGACGTCCAGAGGATTATCAGCAGCAGAACATCAACAAGCTCTACTTCAACGACAAGATCAACATCTCACGAGGTCAACCGCCAGTGGAGATAATCAGGAGACAACGCAGCACCTCAGACACAAAGACGGTTAGGAGGAGGAGATAAATCAGAGCGAGACAGTCGTAGTCAGAATGATGGAGAGGAAACTAATGGTCAACTTCCCTTCAGCTCAGTGTGTGTGTGTGTGTGTGTGTGTGTGTGCGTTAGTGTGTGCATGACCCCTCAGGTCAGATCTATAATGAAAGATCCTCTCCTCCATCTCACCGCTCCGCCCTTTGCACCGCTCCTGACACACACACCTAAATAGAAGAAAACCAGCATGTGTGCGTTTCCCAGTAGATCACAGAGGAACACACATGGTACATGTTTACAGTACCAGGTTAACATGCAACAACGCACACATTAGAACCATTCAAATCCATACAAAAAGTCGTCTGCAACTCATTTCATCACCGATTATCATGATGCAGAGCACACAGCTTTGTAAAGCTTTGTTCTGACGTGCCTGGGTTTTAAAGACCTGTTTGTGAAGCATTTAAAATGTATCTTTGTGTAATCCTCAGACTTGTAGATGGCGCTTTCATCAGTGAACTCGTTGTTTCACGCAGGTCGAGATTAAGTCGTTTCCTGGCAACACTGTGACCATGAAGCACACAAGGGTTCAGGGTTCACGTCTTAATCCAACCACACAAGGATTAACCGTCATGATGTTTTCCCTTGTTTTGATTCATGTCATCTATTCAGTCTGTTTCTGTAGTTTTCTCTCCTCTCCCCTCGGATCCCGTCACTTTCTGCCTTTCTGTGTTTTCCTGACAGGTTTCTGCTTTCAAACATGTATTTTGTCAGCATGAATTAACAAAGCTTAACAATATATTTAAATGTATTTTATTTCAGTGTTTAAAAAAAAAACGTATGTCATTGGAACGATCTAATCGATGCGCTAGTTGGAGATGTCAGGCCTGTAGCTGTGTTCTGTTATCGGTGTGTCTGGTTCTTCATATCTAAGTGAGCCACTTAGATTTATCCTCCTGTTATTTCCATTTAGGCCGGAGATCCGGAGATATAAAAATTCGGATTTTGCAAGATATTTGTAATCCATGAAATCCCTTAAATATGTTAAAATGTCAGCTTTTGTTAATGTATTCCCCTACCAATTTGAATCTAAACTTTGAGCGATACCTTTTATGACTCGTGGCTGATATAAAATATTGAAGAGAGCCGCCTGAAGTCATTAGTGAGATTTCTTTTTACAAATATGGTAATATGTACGCTGCAGACGTTTGATTGGATCAGAGCCGGGAGGTGGGATTTCCTGTACCTCACATCCTGTTACAACAACCACCTTATCTTCCATATTTAATGGAGATGCTGGCTCCGATTAAAATCACCATGTATTCATCCTTCTGCTTCCCGGGTCTCTCTACGTTTGGGTCCATCCACTGCTACCTTTTTGCCCCCCACATGATAGAGTGACAGGTTCTGAAGAGTGAAGCCGATGAGGAAGTGTCTTAAATCTGAATTCTCAGGGGGCGATTCCCCTGATTGCAAAAAGTCAGGTTGTATAGAGGTCTATGCTTCACATGTTAAAGCTGCATTCTCTCTCCTGACCACCAGGGGGTGACTCCTCTGGTTGCATAGAAGTCTATGCTTCATGTGTTAAAGCTGCATTCTCTCTCCTGACCACCAGGGGGTGACTCCTCTGGTTGTATAGAAGTCTATATAAATGACTCTACTTCTCTCTTGATGTATTCCCTCAGTAAACATTGTAAACATGAGTTTCAATCTCTAGTTTCAAGTCTTCTTCAATACAGCATGATGTTCATTTAGTAAATTATGGTCATTTAGAGTCAAACAGACCATAAAGCAGGGGATGCTTTAGGGGCGGGGCTACAATGTGATTGACAGGGGATGCTCTAGGGCGGGGCTACCCCTGAGATTGCCAAAACGTCGCTCTCTAGGCTACGGTTGGGCCAAACTTCCATGGGCATTTTTTATCACGGCCAATAAATAAATCAAAGACATGCTTTGTGCCGTCTATGGCAACACGATGTCATCAGTCATCAGTGCCCCACATGCCCAGCGTGCTCACACAGAGAACGTCAGATGTTTGTTTTATTATTAAAGGGAAGAGCAGCAGGATGTTGTTTCAGTCGAGAGGAAAGGATCCATTATTGATCCGATCAGTTTGGATCAGTGTGAACAGAATCGGAGCAGTTTGAAAAGTGTCTTCTGCCTGATACTTAGATGGTCTTTCATCTTTACAGCCACAACCCGCTTGAGCCCCTTGAGAACAGGAATACTCTATCTATTACATCAATTGCATACATTGTATTGAGCGCTGCTAATTCTTTGGTGGTTGGTTTCTGGTGTTTTCTGACATCCGACAGTACCGCAACAGTTTCTTATTTCCTCCAGCAGCTCCCCTCCATGTTGCCGGACACCAAACAGAAAGTCTTGTGTAAACCTTCGTCTTCCGTTTCAAAGCTGGGTGTGAAGCAGGAAGCTCGGGTGTGCGTTGGGTGAACAAACCGTATCTAATCTCTTCTGATCTGGGTTCATCTGCAGATCAATGTGGATTAAGCCTTCACATGTGGGCAGATTAGCTCTCGCAGTGGCAGCTCCTACAGTTCAAACGAGCCCCCGCTGCGCCGCAGATACAGTAGAGCGGCAGATAGCGGTAATAAATCCTGCAAGGGACATATGGAGGAGAACATGAGGGATGTAAAGCGTGGCAAATCAGCCTGAAAAGCGAATGAAGAGATACGCCACGTTACTGCAGTCATTACAGCGACGGCAGTAAGACGTGGAGCTAATATGAGGATTTAATGAAGAGCCTGGAGCTGCATGGTCATGAGGCAGAGAGAGAGAGAGAGAGAGAGTGATGAAGTGAAGGAGGGAGACGTGAAAGAAACCGAATCAAAAAGATATAGAACCAACAGTGTTTTCACTACGCTTTGGGTTCTTTTGGTATTTTTCATCTTGGACCTTATCTTCCCAAGTGACCAACAGGCAAAACTATTTTTGAAATTGTTCCAGTATTGAAAGAGTTGCTGGAACCAGCAGCCAGGGAACATGCTGCAGCTCCAATGTCCCTAAAGGTTGTTGTGTTTGACTCTGACAGATCCAGATTGCTATTATGAGTTTCTGACAACATGATGGAAGGAACCCGAAATAAAACGCTTTTCTTTGCCTTTCACTGGTCGTCTGTCTGTTATTGTGTCCGAGTCCCGCTGAGGAGAATTCTCCTTGGGTAATGTGAATATCACTGCATTCTTCCTCTGTGGGCATAGCATGTTTCCACCGTTGTCTCCTAGCAACATCAATCAATCAGTTAAGATGTATTGGCATGTCATTTTATGAGATTTCAGAACAAGACTCTTTCCATAATGCCGGTCACTTATAACAGCAATCAGAACCAGTGGCAACATCAAGCACTTTTATTGGATGTAAATGTCGGTGCCAGCCCGTTTAGCGGCTGCCGTGCAGCACTCTCGCTCAATACTGGAGCAGTTTCAGGAGTTGTTGTCCCCATTGATCAGTCAGACACAAAACAAAGTCCCAGTAGAAAAATACCAAATGTATCCTTTGAAACAAAGTGAAGTGTGGTAAATGGTCAATGGACTGTACTTTAGAGATCTTTTCTAGTCTTCCAACTCCTCGAAGCTCTTTAACTCTACTTCATCATTCACCCATTCATACACTGATGGGAGGAGCTACCATGAAGGTACCACCTGTCATCAGGACTAACTAACATTCACACTGATGGAGGAGCTACCATGAAGGTACCACCTGTCCATCAGGACTAACTAACATTCATACACTGATGGAGGAGCTACCATGAAGGTACCACCTGTCCATCAGGACTAACTAACATTCACACTGATGGAGGAGCTACCATGAAGGTACCACCTGTCCATCAGGACTAACTAACATTCATACACTGATGGAGGAGCTACCATGAAGGTACCACCTGTCCATCAGGACTAACTAACATTCATACACTGATGGAGGAGCTACCATGAAGGTACCACCTGTCCATCAGGACTAACTAACATTCACACTGATGGAGGAGCTACCATGAAGGTACCACCTGTCCATCAGGACTAACTAACATTCACACTGATGGGAGGAGCTACCATGAAGGTACCACCTGTCCATCAGGACTCACTAACATTCATACTGATGGAGGAGCTACTGATAATATAAATCCTTATATTCTGTAGATATTCTTCATTGTATTACTCTTCATGTCTATTAAAGTTCAGGCTAGCGAGGTCAGTATAACACAGCTATGCAGCTGTTGTGTCTATGAAATGTCCAGTTCCCAAGGGAAGGTAGTCACACGCCTGCGCACTTCAACACCCACAACTGTTTATCAGTATATTGACATTCTGGAAGCAGACTGGTCGTTGCACGTTCCAGTCTTGTGAGAAAAGATGAGAACACGGGATTCTCCTCCTCTTGACAGGACAGAGCGAATCAGATGTTAGGACGAGGCGAGACGAACCTGTGACGATAAACTGTGTATGAAAGGCCCCACTTCCGTGGTGGGGCAGTTGTTCTTTGACCAACCTGCGTGTTGGCTGTACCACTCACTGCTTTTGCAATTGCAGCGCTTGCTACTTTACTTGTGATCATTTAGTAAATAAATATAGAGAACGAGAGAAGTTGTCGAACTGAGTTCTTCCAGGCATCCAATAATTGACACACGCTAACACTACCATGAAGGTAGCTCCTGTCCATCAGGACTAACTAACATTCAGGACTAACTAACATTCACACTGATGGGAGGAGCTACCATGAAGGTACCACCTGTCCTTCAGGACTAACTAACATTCATACACTGATGGGAGGAGCTACCATGAAGGTACCACCTGTCCTTCAGGACTAACTAACATTCACACTGATGGGAGGAGCTACCATGAAGGTACCACCTGTCCTTCAGGACTAACTAACATTCATACTGATGGGAGGAGCTACCATGAAGGTACCACCTGTCCATCAGGACTAACTAACATTCACACTGATGGAGGAGCTACCATGAAGGTACCACCTGTCCATCAGGACTAACTAACATTCATACTGATGGGAGGAGCTACCATGAAGGTACCTCCTGTCCATCAGGACTAACTAACATTCATACCCCGAAGGCACAGCGTTTGGGAGCAATTTGGGGTGAAGTGTCTTGCCCATGGACACGGTCCCGGGGCTCGACCCGCCGATCTTCTGAAAACTGCTGCATAGTAGCGTAGTAACCAACTGCTCTACTGGGACGGGTTAATGCAGAGAGCTGTGATGTGTGTGCATGTGTGACAACGTAAAAGAGTGTGTTTACATGAATGGGAGTGGGTGGGAAACATGAACGTCCTCATTAATGTGACAGACTGCCACAAAGAGCCAGGAGCTCCAGTTCAGCGTCGATGTGGATGCTTTGAGAGTTTGATAAGGCCGAGGACTTGGAAGGTCATGTCCCACTGACGGAGACACTGATCTGACTACGTTATGTAAAGGCTGCTGTTGGTTCTTCCTGTTACTGGGTTCACTGCAGGAGTGTCTTTTTGCCGTGCCCGTATATCTGAGTGCTGTAAACTGTCGATAAATAAATGAATTTGGTGGAAACAAAACTTGTCTCCAGTCAGATAAAAATAAATGGAAACAGCAGCAGCGTCACACTGCGTCGCCACCGGGCCACACTCTGATAACTAATGCAGTCATTGAATATCAATGAGTCCCTCTGAGGAGGAAATATTATGAATAACTCAGCCTGACTGACGGCTGAAATCCATTTTATGGCGCAGATTCATTTCCTACCAATCACACATGATCTGTCCTGTGATGTTCACGGCCTTGTTAAAGAACACATCATCCCTCAAGAGCAGAGAACATTACACTTTACTCTGTGGAGTCTTTTGGAGCAACATATGAAATAAAATGAACTGAAAATACCTGGTCAGCTTAAATATATAAATATATATACATGCATACATTTTATTTATATATGTTTGTATTACAAACCAATTATTAAGGATGATTAATGAGATCATTTATAAAGTGTTAGTAAATGATAAAAACAAATGTTTAAATGTAGTTAACAGTCGTTAGTTAAGTATTTTGTGGGACTTTTTGTGCCTCAAAGCTAACAGAAATCTCAGTTCTCTAGTGAAGCTTATTAAGCAAGAATAAAACATTTATAACTGTGTTTATGAATTGCATACTAATGAGTGTTAATGTTGGAACAATTCTATATAAATGATGAATTAAGTGTTTCTCATACTTAACTAATGCTAAATAGCGTGTACTTATTATAAAGTGTTGCTGATCATTTCAGCAACTTTACTACAGTAATAGTCTAGTATAGTAATAATCTGCACAATAAGTCACAGGCATGAAGAAGAATCATATTTACACTTCACACTTCCTGTTTCTGTTTCAAAATAAGATGCCTTATTGCATGCAATCCCAATTAATTTGTGAAAATACTTTTAGTCTTCACAGGATCAATATATTATAGCTGTTGGTATTAAGAACACTAAACATGTTTCTATTTTTATTTCTGCTATTACTATTATTATATTATATTCACCGCTTCTATATTATTATATTATATTCATTACATTACATTATACTTAATTACATTATTGGTATAGCTGTTTTGTTATTAGCTCTCTCTCTCTCTCTCTCTCTCTCAGTGCTCGCTCATAAGAGAATGTCGGCTCTCTGTATATTATAAATTATAGACGACGGTCTCAACCTGTTCTGTTTGAAAAGTGAATTGAGATAACTTCTGTTATCATTTGACGTTATTTAATTGAATTGAATTGAATAGACAATGTTGTTGAAAATGTAGCCACTGGGACGCTGGGAATACACTGACTGCAGGCTTTTAATTATGGATTGTTGTCTAAAATTTATATAAATGAAAGGAAAACTATGTACAAAGAAAGGCGGATCCTCTGATTGAAGGGCGAACCGTTCTACCTCTGAGCCCCAGTCTACCTCTGAGCCCCAGTCTACCTCTGAGCCCCAGTCCTCCTTTAGCTTAGTGGTGTGATGTGAAGTCATGTGACTGCGGTGGAGCGTGTTTATAGCTCACATTAGCTTCTTACTTATGCTGAGTGCATTTAAGATTAAAATTATGAAGTGGAGTTTATCTAAAATTAATGTTATGGTACTTACTACCATTAACATCCGTTTGCCACAGAGCTTATTTTCAAAAGAATCCAATTGAAAAATCCCATTGTCTTTTCGTCGAGGAAACCAGTGTGAACTTCCTCCAGGGCCGACAACAATCTGTCACCCTGAAGCGCTCTAGACCGACAGACTTTGGCCCACCGGAGGCTTCTAAGCATGCCATTAAGTTTGAAGTAAAATCAAAGCTTCCAGTTGTAATTATTACTTGGAAGCTGATGCTATTTTGGAAATGTCAGAAACCAGTTATTATGGTGATGCTATGATTCAGATCAACTCAGCTGCACTTATTTGCTTCTTTACATTTCATTTAGCTGACGCTTTTATCCAAAGCGACTTACATTTTTGCTCTATACACCGTAGACACAGCAACGGGGAACAATTAGGGGTTCAGTGTCTTGCTCAGGGACACTTCGACGTGTGAGCTATGGGGAGACTGGGGATCGAGCCGGCTACCTTGTGGTTGTGGGACGACCACTCATCCCCCTGAGCTACAGCCACCCCTTCTTATCTTATTTCACTAGGCAATAATCTTCAAGTGAAGACATTTGGAAGACAAAGGATGATTTATTTAATCTTGTCCTGGTATGTGGAATGCTTCTACAAAACATTGATACCATTAAACTTACTCAACCATGGACTGTATATAAGAAATGGACGTAGTCAATGAACAGATGTGATCGTATTAGCAAAGTTAAGTAGAGACCTGTCAATCACAGTAAGCCCCGCCCTAAAGCGTCCCCTGCTTTATGGTCTGTTTGACTCTAAATGACCATAATTTACTAAATGAACATCATGCTGTATTGAAGAAGACTTGAAACTAGAGATTGAGACATAAACTCATGTTTACAATGTTTACTGAGGGAATACATCAAGAGAAGTAGAGTCATTTATATAGACTTCTATACAACCAGAGGAGTCACCCCCTGGTGGTCAGGAGAGATAATGCAGCTTTAACACATGAAGCATATACTTCTATACAACCAGAGGAGTCACCCTCTGGTGGTCAGGAGAGAGAATGCAGCTTTAACACATGAAGCATAGACTTCTATACAACCAGAGGAGTCTCCCCATGGTGGTCAGGAGAGAGAATGCAGCTTTAACACATGAAGCATATACTTCTATACAACCAGAGGAGTCACCCCCTGGTGGTCAGGAGAGAGAATGCAGCTTTAACACATGAAGCATAGACTTCTATACAACCAGAGGAGTCACCCCCTGGTGGTCAGGAGAGAGAATGCAGCTTTAACACATGAAGCATATACTTCTATACAACCAGAAGAGTCACCCTCTGGTGTTCAGGAGAGACAATGCAGCTTTAACACATGAAGCATAGACTTCTATACAACCAGAAGAGTCACCCTCTGGTGGTCAGGAGAGAGAATGCAGCTTTAACACATGAAGCATAGACTTCTATACAACCAGAGGAGTCACCCCCTGGTGGTCAGTAGAGAGAATGCAGCTTCAACACATGAAGCATAGACTTCTATACAACCAGAGGAGTCACCCCCTGGTGGTCAGTAGAGAGAATGCAGCTTTAACACATGAAGCATAGACTTCTATACAACCAGAGGAGTCACCCCCTGGTGGTCAGTAGAGAGAATGCATGTTTTAAGACACGTCTGTATTGTCTTCACTCTGCAGAACCGTAGGTTGCCGCCTGAACATAAATCATTGTGCTCATCTCAGCTGTGCCTTGTCTGCCTGATACGAGTCTGAGTAAGAAGAAGAAGTCAGAGTTCTTACGTTGTCCTTATGCGAGGGAGTCGATATTCCACACTCTGGGACTCAAATTAAGTTTTCATATTGTTTCTTGTCGTCAGATCCATACTCCAGTAGTCTGCAGGCCGGGCAGCGTTCAATACCGATCGTTCTCCCACACATGGTCAATCACCCAGAAACGTGTGTGTGTGTGTGTGTGTGTGTGTGTGTGTGTGTGTGTGTGTGTGTGTGTGTGTGTGTGTGTGTGTGTGTGTGTGTGTGTGTGTGTGTGTGTGTGTGTGTGTGTGTGTGTGTGTGTGTGTGTGTGTGTGTGCGCTCGCACAAATATAACCTCTGGAGACTTTTTCAGTCTGTCTTTATTTATTTTTTTAAGCCACAAACAACTAATGGACGAGCCCCCTGACGGTAAACGCATCGTCTGTAACAAGCTACTACAACTCCCATGAGGCTTTGAGGACTGGTCAGGATTAATGGGATATGAAGTTGTCGAATGCCTGTTTGACTGAGCGGGCCCTGGGCTTGACGCTGACCCTGCCCTGCAGTGGACCACGATATGAAGTGATAATGATGAGCACTCATGGCTGCTGCAGGGTTTGATGTGTCTGTATCTGTATTGGTTGATGATGCAGAGTCTCAATCCTGGATCAGAACCAACCTGCACACAGAAGTATCGACATCATCTCCGTATTAAACTGTGACAATCTGGTGGTCCTGGTCTCTGGAAAGTCCTCGAATGCCACACTATATTATAGCTAACCAGCAGACAGTATTGTGAGGCGTCCCCCATGTGTCCCCTCAGGCAGCAGCATCAGTTCATGGAGGCTCGGCTGAGACGATGGGCCTGCTGGTGGATTTTCAGCCACAAAGGAAAGCAATGTACAATGACTGTTGCTTGTTCGTGGTTTGAGCTTGTATTGAAATATAACAGTGGATATAATAAAGACATATACATAGCCTACTGTGTAGTGTGTGTTATTAGTAATCATCATCATATGAAGATGTTTTTTGAATAGGCCCATTTATCCTACTCAGTCGTATGTGCTCTTTTTGTCTGCATGCAAGATATATATATATATATATATATATATATATATATATATATATATATTATATGTACACTGCATACATTTACACCCATGTTTAACACAAAGCATGTTGTATCATATTCAGACATCTTTCAAGTAGTTTTTATTGCCGATTGCAAGAACAGAAGGGCTGTCTGGGGCTGGAAAGTTCCTGCCAAGCCTGATCAGCGTATGCGCAATTTCATCACACACTTTCCACCGGCATGCAATCACACCACTGAACTGTGCTTTGCATTCGTTCTGAACACCCGTAGAGGTCTGCGGCCTGACAGGGTGGTAGCACTCGTCCTGGAGCATAAAGCTTTAGTCTAGTGTCAGATTCAGGTTTGGTTATTTTCAAATGCAGTACGCAGAGAGAAGAGTGGAATGGTGGAGTCCTTGTGTTGCACTCGCTTTGTGAGTGTCAGTAATGATAGAACACAGCAAAGATAGAAATGCTGGTCTCAAAAGGTCTCAAATGCAGCAGGACCAGATGGGTTCAGCCCGGTTCGGGTCTGGTCTTGGCCGGGTTTGAGGTCTATGCAGCTCCAATGTGTGTGAGCGTGACTTTTACGTTAATGTTTCTTGCTATGTCAGAATGTCCTTCTCTTAGTCCTGATGCTCTGTTGTAAATCTCTCTCTCTCTCTCTCTCTCTCTCTCTCTCTCTCTCTTAGCTGGGAGAATGTACCACATTCAATATTGTGTAATAAAACACTCTGTCAATACTCTGGTGCTCATTCACTGGTGCTGCTGTTTGCCAGATAGTGTTTCTTTACATTTTCTTAAATCATATTGAACCAGTGCTATTAAAGCACTAAAGTAAGTGTGTGTGTGTGTGTGTGTGTGTGTGTGTGTGTGTGTGTGTGTGTGTGTGTGTGTGTGTGTGTGTGTGTGTGTGTGTGTGTGTGGGAGGCGCATTTAAGTTTATGTCTCTGTAATGTAATTGTGTGTGTAAAAGACTCTAAATTATTGCATTGATTTGTACACAAAGCTTCCCCTCTGGAGACCCTCTCCAGTGATTACACCTATCCTTCTCTTTGCAGGTACTTTACACGTGTTTGTTGCAGGTGTCATTTCTTGCTCTCACCAGAATCCTGGAGGAAGCCATTTTACCAAGTAGGCCTATAATCCATATGACAAACTCCCATCTCCAGAAACAGGCACTCTATGGTCCAGCTTGGGAGGGGACTCGTTATCTTGCTCGCTCAACTGGATTCTCAAGAAACATATCACACAGAAATATATCATGTCAGGCTTTCAAGAACCGCTGGTGCAGGGACCAAAAAGTGGAGACTGTTCGTTCTCAACATCAATGGCGGCCCCTCAAGAGGTTTGAGTAATAGCATCAGATATCAGCACTAGAGATGATTTCTTCATTGAAAGAAGAACAAAGAACGGCACTGTTGCCTTTTCTGGATGGAGAAGATGATGTTGCACTTATTCCCAGTGGCAAGAGTTGGATTGACAGACGGTAAAGAACCAAGTACTGTAAAAGTCGGGTTACAAGCCGCTCCTACCTCCGGTCAGTGTCCCCGCTGTAACAAGCTAGGAGCAGCGCTAGCTAGCGCTGCTGCTGCTAGCTAGCGCTGCTACTGCCCGCGTCCCCTCTGCCCAAGTCGGGTGTCGAGGGAGCTAGCGGAGCACTAGCGGAAGTTAGCGGAAGTTAGTGGGGAAGTAGCGGAGCGCTAGCAGGAGCCCCAGCTGGCTACAGCGGGGAGCTAACGGGGACACTGACCGAAGGTAGTAGCGGCTCGTAACCCAACTTTTACGGTATTGAGTATTGAGAGGGCCCTTTTCCAATCCAAAGATTCCAATGACAGCTTTTCAGACGGGCCAAGGGGGTACACCGCTTTAACCTCCACAACTGGGAAGAGATGGCCTGTGACTGGAACCTTTGGAGAGGGAGGACTCGGCCGCACCAGTGAAGCAAAAATAGACAATATAGATCATAGACAACTCAAACTCCTCCTCCGCATACGAACACCATATCTGCGACACATAACTACCCATCATCTAGGGTGACCAGATTTGAGTTTGTGAAAAAGAGGACACTTCGTCGCGGGGGGGGGGGGGGGGGGGAGGGGGGTAGTAGTGTATAGCATGCCGCATATGAATATATGTGAATGCATACAAATGTCACAAATGAAATGACAAAAATGACACAAATGACTATATGAACATCTGTTTATTGAACTTTAACAAAATTGCAAAGTGCAAATGTAAAACAAATCGTTTTTGTGGCATTTAGTCCAGTGCTTCTTTAATGTGTCTTGTCCATATATTGAAGCAATAATGATAACAAATAAAAAATTCTAAATAATAAATACTTTATATAGCCACATATTAAAATAAGAAAATGAAGACACTTTTCAGTCCTCCTCATATATTAAAGCAATAATGATAACAAATACAATATTTGAAAACCCACGAATAATCCATTTCACCAACAGGACAATCACACGCGACCGAGAGTGATCAGCGATGATGATTGGTGTCATCTCACATAACATCTCTGTCTTCTTCATTTGTGTTATTAATGACACAGAGAGCCTCCTGCTGACTACAGATCAGCCTCACAGGGACACATGCTTCCAAAACACGCTGAGGAGGTGGATGATCACCTGAGAATGAGATGAGATGGGGATCATAGAGGTCCCGTCAAATTAAACGATGTGAGGCCTTACAAAATTGGACTGAAATGAGATGGGATAGAGTGGGTGAGAGTACGACCTAACATGAGGGGACGTGGGAACAGGAAAGATGAGGTATAATAGATGACATGTGTTGTAATTTGAGCTAACAAGCAAGAGCCAAGTGAATTCAGATGAGGTCAGATCTCATGAGGCACGAGGTTAGATGACATGAGATGAAATAAACACAAGAGGAGAGCTGATCAGTTTAAGTGAGTTGAGACAGCCTACGGCAAGAGATGAGACCGGAAGAGATGGGAAATATCAGATGAGGACAGACGAGGGGAGACGAGATCAAATAACACGAAATAAGATCAGATATCGTATATCGTGTGAAATGTTCTTTTAATTTCAATGTATTTTTTTAGGTTTACTGAAAGAAAATATTCTCGAGCTGTAAATATTACATCCATCCTCTGAAATTTGAATTTTTGGACGGGCGACCCAGAGCCTTGGAGCCCGCTGTTTGTGCCCCGGGTGAAACCAAGCCAATCGTGACGTATTTTACCGTGGTCTTGTTTAGTAACTTGCGTACTTTACGAACACCAGTGACGTAACAAACGGTTATTTTAACAAAAAAACACTTACCTAAACCACGATCTATTCCTAAAAACCTAAAACCTAAAACCTAACTAAACCGACATTGGAAGACTATTTTGAAACGAGAACGCATGTAACGAGCAGAAACTGCATGTTTCCTTTCAAACAGTGAAGTTATATTTTGGAAAGACAATGCAATGAATCGCTACGTCAACATGAAAGAGGGGCTTTGTGGGCCCGTTGAGTATTTTAAGGCAAAGTGGTTCCAGGGGAGGCGCCACCTGATGTTCGGTTGGACCTGTAAACCCAGACGTATAGCCAGGCTGAACTTGGAACCACAAGGTCTTCAATTCGCCACCTTGAGCGAGGAGTTCAAGCATCTCGGAGGTCTTGTCCACGAGTGAGAGTCAAATTGAGCTTGAGAGGGACTGTGGGAGTCAGCCGTGATGCGGGAAACTGACACAGCGTCCCTGACACATCCCAAAACGTATGGCAGAGGGGTGCCTAGGGTGTCCCAGTTTGAAGCGTAGGGCCACTGAACGAGCTTCGGTATGCCGAACGTGATATTCATTACAGACGCGCAGAATATACAGAGAGCATAAAGCTACGAATTGAATATGAATAAACTCATAATACAGAATAAAGAAAGAGTGCTCAATAAAACACTTGTGTGACCCTTGGTGACGGCTTTATGTTTACAAATTCACCATATATCTACAGGACGGATGGCAGTCTATCTAAATGTAAAACCACAGCAGTGTTCGGGTCGTCACAAGCGTTTGGCCCAGGGGCGCGTGTCACTTTGCTAAATGAATTCTCCTGCTTCACCACAGAGACCTGTTCAGTGCGGCGCCTGCGCTTCATTTGGCCGTAAAAGCCATAATCATGCCCATCAATAACGCTCCGTTTCAGCGCAGCACTTTATTTCTGTTAAAGGGGACCTCTGCATGCGCAGGACTGGTTTTCCACTCTGATTTACCTGATGGAGTCCTGGAGAACAGCAGGCCTGTGGACAAATGGAGGGTTTACATGACCGTACAGTTAACTGTCACGGATCACCCAGACATGTGTGATGGAAGCCTGCTGATTGACAACCAACAGGTCATCAGTATGCCAGTGCATCAGCAAAAAAAGCCTCTGCTTGTTATTTTCTCTCTGTGGATCAGTTTGACTGTGACAGACGTAAAAACATCCGTGATCCCATTCTTCACAGAATGTTGCCGTGTCCACCGGTTCATTTAAAGCGTCACATATCTCTGCGTTCTGCTTTGTTGATCAAAATCTGCACAAAGTCATGTGTCATTGAGAGAGACACGAAATGGCAATCTTCAAGAAACGAAAGCTCCTTGTTTGCGCCGCTGGTTCAGAACAATGAAACATTACTGTAATGATAGTGCTGTGTTGGATTCTTCACCAGGACAACTTGCTCATGAATTGGAATGAGCAATTATCGTGTCGAAAAATATGGTTTTGAATGTCAGAAAGTGAACGTTGCTGCTTAAATCCAATGCTTTCCGGGTTGTTGTGGGTTTTTTGTGCCCAGCTCTGTAAAATCAGTTTTCCCGCCGAGGAAAGTCAGGCAGCAGAATGTTTAAAAGGAACAGAAAACAGACCCGGTTTCTCTTTCTCTTTTATTGTGCTCTAACCTTCTCAACCTTGTGTTTAGCCGTGCTAATGGAGGGCGTCAAGCGATGGCAAAGTCGGCCTGTCGGCCAATCACAACCGTTATTGGATGAATTGACGTTACATTTTTACAGACGTTCGTAGTTGCCAGAGGGGGAATCCTAGTGACTTAGGTGAGTTCTCCTCTCGCTCAATCAAGTCCAAATGTCAGCTGTGTACTGCTTTGGTTTGTGAGCAAATACCTGCAAAGCCAATGGCATTCCCAACAGCCTCAGCTGTGCTTTGTGTTTAGTGCTAATTAGCCAATGTTAGCATGCTAACACGGTGAACTGAGATCACCGTGGTCAAATCATACCTGCTAAAACTCATGTTATTCTTGAGTCGATGTGAGGATGTTAGCCTTAGTCGATAGTATAATTGTGCCAAACGCCTCGGGCGAGGACTCAGGGCCGCGATCCCCAACCATCCAGGAGCTCCTCTGGCTGTAGCTCTGTTCCCTGCATGTGCTTTTGAAAATACTTTTTTCTTGAGATATTATGACTTTATTCTAATATTTCTGCTTTTTCCCTCGAATACAACAACTTTATTTTGACTTCTCAGAGAACACAGATATGTGGGAGATGTTTGGATTGTGCAGAAAGTTTTAAAAATGAGCAGAAATCATTATATTTTGAATTGTTACCTGCCGTCTATATTGTTGGTTTTCCTCATAAAGGAATTTCCACCATAGTTTGGTGCATACAACTTCACCAGAATGCAGGACATGACGTGTCTGACGCTTCAATTCACCCCACGGCCTGATTGTTGAGAAGAAACTTACACCTTCAAAGTGTCTTTCTGATTGGCTGCTGTTTGTCAGAATAATCATAACAGCATTAATATTAAGAGACAAGTAGCTTACATTTTAATTGACTAGGAGCAGTAAGATAGGCAGATAATAGATACGGCCCAAAAAAGGTTGCGAATCACTTCCACCAAAATCTATTTTCGAAAACATTTGAGGCGAGAAAAGGAAAAGCCACTGCTGGATCCCGTTTAATCATAAACTCTGCCAACCCCATGTCTGACAGCTTGGTCCAGGTTCCTGGAGTCAGGCGCGTCGTGCTGGACAGACTCATTTGCACAAAGTCTAGTCTAGTCTACAGTATTCAAATACTCTCCACAACACCTCTTCTATTCAGCATGACTGCTACTCCTGCTCAGTATAGGCTATGATACGAGTAGAATAGTCGGCAGCTGTTTGCAAACTGAGTTATACTTTGAATCCAACTGATGCAATTTGCATTAAATATTGCAGAGTCAACGTGAGCACCAGGAGGAGGGGCAACGGGCCCTGGACAGCATGGTGGAGACCCTGTGATGCCTCTGGACTGTTTGACCATCAAACCTGTTAAGGATCGATTGGGAAGCCAGAGGCTCATTACCTCGTCCACTCAATACAGAGACCGGCTCTGACATTTACTGTATGGACCCTGCAGGAAATTACCTCCACACCTTGTGATTAGACTCTGAGCCAAACATACCAATATTCTCAACCGAAAGGGAAAACGGCAAATTTATTTTCCTACGTTCATATGGGAAAATAGTTTATTATTCCTACTTTTACTCCATTTGTTTCCTCCTTTGTTTTGGAAAGGAGGGATAAATCCCTGATCATCTTTCAAAAATTCACAAAGGTCAGAATCAACAAAAGACATATTCCATCTGCTGCACAATGAAAAATACTTTTTAAAACCATCCATCCATCAGTTATGATTCAATTAGAATGCACTGGGATTAAACTGCACTCACTAAGGTTTAAACTAGGCTTTACTGGGGTTAAACCAGATTCCACTGGGTTTACCGATGGGGTTAAACAAGACCCTAACATAGGGTGACCAGATTTGAGTTTGTGAAAAAGAGGACACTTCGTTCCGGGGGGGGGGGGGGGGGGAGGAGGAGGAGGAGAGAGAGGAGGAGGAGAGAGAGGAGGAGGACACTTCGTCGCGGGGGGGGGGGGGGGGGGGGGGGGGGTAGCAGCAGTGTGTAGCATGCCGTGAACTTACATTTACGTTGAGATCGGTCGACCAATGACAGTTCTCTCTACAGTCAGAGCTTGCGCAAGAAGGTGGAACGTGAGGGAGATACCATTTCCAAAACTTGTAAGGGGGTAATAACTATTTTCCCGGACGTACCATTTCCAAAACTTGTAAGGGGGTAATAACTATTTTCCCCGACGTAGCAAAATCCCGGACGTTTTTGGAATCCCTGCCGGACGCTTTTTTTAGGTCTCGAAAAGAGGACATGTCCGGGAAAAAGAGGACGTCTGGTCACCCTAGCTAACATCACCTGGCCGGCGCGGGCCACGGTGGTGACGCGTCATCAACGCGGGACACACGTTTACGCTCTAGGAGGACCCGGTGTGTCCCACAGTGCCAGGTCGGAAAGTTTCAGTGCCATCACCTGGCCGGAGTTATTTCTGACCTGGAAATACTTTTATTATGAGTATCTCGCTATCACCTGGATTGGTTTTTGGATTGGATTACTAATGAGTGTTAATGTTGGAATAATGCTTTACTAAATGATGAATTCAGTGTTTATTCATGCTTTACTAATGCTACATAGTGTGTACTTATTATAAAGTGCTACCAAAAATGTCATAATTTTTATAAATGTTCTCATTCATCAAAATGTCATCCAGTTCATAAAATGTCCCCCACATGCCAAATACATTTCCTCAATTAAAAAAAGTATTGACACTTTCAATGTCATTGTTCTCATTGTCTAAAACTGTCCACCATTTGAGATCTAGAGCCGGTCCTCACAAAGCTGCAGGCCCTCTAATAGCCACGAGATGCTGCTCCAGGAAAACCTCTCTCTGCAAATAGGAAATCAATACAGTCCATACACAACCAGATCATCTCTCCTTAGATCATATATATTTGTATGAAGTCTGAGGGATGCTTTTCTGTACAAATGTTGCATTAATGGTAAATTAAAGGAGAAAGTTGGATAATTTTTTAGGTTTTCAATGAATTTATCCTGCTCCTAACTACCTGAGCACTCCAACATGGCTCGATGCCATCGAACTTATCAGAAAAACATGAAAGAAACTTATCGGTAACTGTGCAGTTCAAGTAAAAAACAAATAAGGCTCCTGTTCTGAAGAGCTCACTTGAAATGCTTTGTATTTTGATCATATTTATTGAACATGCTGTTGGTTTTGACTGTCGGCCAGTACGAGCAAACATTACGAAACAGTGAAGTTTCCATTTTTCTCTCAGTGACAGTCTGAGTCACCAGGTTCACCTTTCAACAGCAGCCGCGTTTCAAGTTTAATCAGAATAATCGCAAAAGCTCATCAGTTCTGAGAACACGGTATTTGTTTGTGTTACGTGCCGGGCAGGGCGCCTCTGTGTGTGCTGTCTCCCCTCCTGCCTTTCTTTCTCTCTCCCTCCCTTGTGTTTCTCTTCGGGTGCCAATAAGGTGATTGGTTGCCACCTGTGCCGGCCAGTCATGCTGCTCCTGGGTTTCCACAGACTTCAAGCTGGAGAGTGGGGCCCACAGAAAGGCTATAAACTTTAAATAAAATAAAAAAATTAAATGTGTGTGTGTGTGTAATATACCAGTCTAGCAGGTAAATAAGGAAGCAACGTTTGATTCACATGCTTGATTTAAATACTAACTCACTCATAAAAGAAAAGAAACATGCACTTTATTAATCCTCTTGGGGAAATTCTTCTCTGCATTTGACCCATCCCTGGATAGGGAGCAGTGGGCTGCCCTGTGAGGCGCCCGGGGAGCAGATAAGGGTTCAGTGTCTTGCTCAGGGACACTTTGACATGTGAGCTATGGGGGGACTGGGGATCGAACCGGCTACCTTGTGGTTGCGGGACGACCACTCATCCCCCTGAGCTACAGCCACCTTCTCAACCTGGTGATTGCACATGAAGTGTCACTTACCATCCGTTTATCATGAACATCACGTTAAAAGTTTTTTTTTAAATTATACTACAAAAATGTGCCCAGTGCATTCTAATTGAATCATAACTGATGGATGGATGGTTTTAAAAAGTATTTTTCATTGTGCAGCAGATGGAATATGTCTTTTGTTGATTCTGACCTTTGTGAATTTTTGAAAGATGATCAGGGATTTATTCCTCCTTTCCAAAACAAAGGAGGAAACAAACGGAGTAAAAGTAAAAAGGCAAACAAACTAAAGCCAAATGAGAAGGAAAAAATGGCTACCATCGTCTCATGGTTTAAAAATGAAAAATACACGTTCCCAGTATGTGTCCCTGTGTTAATGGATCGTATAGCTGTACCAGGCGGGAACCTCCGGTTCTGGCGAGTGAAGTCTTATAACTTGCATTATCTCTACTGACCAACAGGGGTGGAATCCTCTGGTTGCAAAAAGAAGTCTGGTTGTATAGAAGTCTATGAGAAAATCACTCAACTTCTCTCTTGATTTATTCCCTTAGTAAACATTGTAAACATGAGTTTGTATCTCAATCTCTAGTTACAAGTCTTCTTCAATACAGCATGATGTTCATTTAGTAAACTGGGATTAAAAAGTCCCTGCCGCTACCAGAGACGTGTTAGCGTGTATTCATTATTGGATGCCTGGTGTAGCGTCCGGAAGAACTTAGTCAAACAACTTCTCTCGTTCTCGGAATTTATTTTCCTTGATCACAAGTAAAGTAACAAGTGCTGCAGTCTTGATATCAGGGAGTCGTCCAGTCCAGGAGGAGAGAGAGGAGGAGGACACTTCGTCGCGGGGGGGGGGGGGGGGGGGGGGGTTGTGTAGTAGTAGTGTGTAGCATGCCGTGAACTTACATTTACGTTGAGATCGGTCGACCAATGACAGTTCTCTCTACAGTCAGAGCTTGCGCAAGAAGGTGGAACGTGAGGGAGATACCATTTCCAAAACTTGTAAGGGGGTAATAACTATTTTCCCGCACGTAGCAAAATCCCGGACGTTTTTGGAATCCCTGCCGGACGCTTTTTTTAGGTCTCGAAAAGAGGACATGTCCGGGAAAAAGAGGACGTCTGGTCACCCTAGCTAACAGGGCTCGACCAGACTACTCCAGTTAAACTAGACTCTAATGGGTTTAACTTAATGCTAGGTTTAAAATGACTGTTGTCAAACTATATTGTCGTGGGCTTGAACCAACCTTCACTTAATCCAGACACAAATGTGGTGATATTAATTCAATTCAATTCAGTTTATTTTATATAGCCCAACATCACAAATACAAGCCCTCCGTTTGCCTCGGAGGGCTTTACAATCTGTACACATAACATCCCTGTCCCAGGACCTCACATCGGATCAGGAAAAACTCCCCTAGAAAGATAGTAAAAACCCTTTCACAGGGAAAAAAGGGAAGAAACCTGAGGGAGAGCAACAGAGGAGGATCCCTCTCCCCGGATGGACAGAAGCAATAGATGTCATGTGGCCAGAATGAATAGCGTTACAGCACATTCAATGAATATGACAGAAATGATTCATATAATGAGTATTAGGCAGTGGTGTATAAAGTACCCAAAAGCCGTACTTGAGTAAAAGTAAAGATACCTTACTGGAAAATTACTCCAGTAAAAGTAAAAGTCACCTATTAAAATACTACTTGAGTAAAAGTCTTAAAGTATCTGATATTTTCTGTACTTAAGTATCAAAAGTATTTTTCTGATATAAAATGTACTTAAGTATTGAAAGTAAAAGTACAAGTACATGCTTTTAATAAAAAAGCAAAGGGTCAGAATTTTGAGAATTATGAAGTTTATTCTTTTAAGTGCTGTGGCTCCATGACCAAGGACCAGGAGTTGTGTTGATAAAATAACTGGGTTGGCTGTGATCCATCCATATATATTATGTTCAACATAATATATTGTACTTAAGTATACTTTTGCATCTACTATGAACTTATCATCATAATTCTCCAAAAAGCAATATGACACTATGAAGGACTTGTAACAGTGTGGTTATAAGTATGCTCATTCCGCCGCCGTGGGTCTCTTGGTACCGGTCTGTGGGTCTCTTGGTACCGGTCTGTGGGTCTCTTGGTACCGGGCCACAGAAAGAATGAATGAAACATTTCAATTAAATAAAAAAAAATCAAGGCCGGAAAGATGTTTTATTGTGAAAAATGACCGCATACATCCGTCTGTGGTAACCTCAGACGGAATCTCTTGACACATGTCAAGATGTTACGTTACTCTAAAAATGAAACGTAAGTCTGTTACAACTCTGTCGGTGATCTGGAAACCAAGGCAGAGTATCCTGAGATCGCCAAAAAAGCATGAAAACCTGCTTCCATTCCAACATCCTGTCTTTGTGCAGCGCGTTATAAGTTAAGCAGTAGACTGGACTAAAGGTTTAGTTAGCAGTAGAGTCAGTAGACTGGACATAACGAACACACGTTGGGTGTCGTTGTCTCCCGTCTTTCCGAGGTCGGACCCGGTCTGTGAAAATATTGTCTTCACGTTACCGGTCCGTGACGTATAAAGGTTTGGGAGCGCTAGAGGATGTAGAGGGAAAATGCAAAACATTGTGATTCGCAAAACCTGCTTGGTGGAGTCTGTGTTCCACCACAGTCCCCGATGTTTTTTTTCTAAAGATAGATTTGATTTTGTAGCGAGTAACGAAGGTTTCAGGAGAAATGTATCGGAGTAAAAGTATCATTTTTCTTTGCAAAATGTAGTGAAGTAAAAGTAAAAGTAAACAGAAATATAAATAGTAAAGTAGAGTACAGATATCCCCAAAAACTACTTAAGTACAGTAACGAAGTATTTCTACTTCGTTACTATACACCACTGGTATTAGGCATGGTCCATGATCCTGATAATCCATGAAGCAGAAGGCGGTAGAGAGGAGGGGGGCATCAGAAGGGCCATGGCAGCAGGCAGGACCGGTTCCAGGCCGGTTCCATCAGCAGGGCCATGGCAGCAGGCAGGACCGGTTCCAGGCAGCCATGGATCCATGGCAGGAGGGGTGGGGGGGGGGGCGGCAGGACCCGGGGCAGGACCCGGGGAAGGACCGGTTCCAGGCAGCCATGAATCCATGGAAAAAGAAAGTAGAGTTAGTAATGTGCATTGAAGAGACAATAGTTTATCCAGATGGAGAGAAAGAAGAGGAGAGGAGGAGTGAAAGAGGAAGAGAAGAGGAGCGAAAGAGGAAGAGAAGAGGAGCTCAGTGTATCCTAAGATGTCCCCCAGCAGTCTAGGCCTATAGCAGCATATCTAGGGGCTGGACCAGGGCAAACCTGAGCCAGCCCTAACTATAAGCCTGAAACAGTCCTAAGTATAAGCGCTATCAAAGAGGAAAGTCTTAAGTCTACTCTTAAATGAGGTGACCGTGCCTGCCCCCCGGACTGAAAGTGGAAGCTGATTCCTCAGAAGAGGAGCCCGATAACTGAAAGCTCTAGCCCCCAACCTACTTTTTAAGACTCTGGGAACCACAAGTAACCCTGCATTCAGTGAGCGTAACGCTCTAGTGGGGTAATATGGCACTATAAGCTCTTTAAGATATGATGGTGCATCACCAGCTAAGGCTTTATAGGTGAGGAGGAGGATTTTAAATATGATTCTCGATCTTACAGGAAGCCAGTGGAGAGCAGCTAGTACAGGAGTAATGTGATCTCTCTTCCGCGTCCTCGTTAGTACACGAGCTGCAGCATTCTGGATCAACTGGAGAGACCCAAGGGACTTTCCGGAGCAGCCTGATAATACGGAGTTACAGTAATCCAGTCTTGAAGTAACACATGCGTGGATCAATGTTTCTGCATCGCTTTGAGACAGGATGTGCCGGATCTTTGAGATGTTCCGTAGGTGAAAAAAGGCAGTCCTTGAGATCTGTTTCACGTGGGAGCCAAAGGATAGGTCCTGGTCAAAAATAACTCCGAGATTCCTTATTAGACTTGAGTTGTATTCAAACCAGACCATTGGGGCTGAACTGCTGAGCTGGACTCTCTGGGGGTTGAACCAGGCTGGTTTCTTGTGTCGATGTAAGAAAGCCCCGCAAAATAATTTACTGAATCATTGTTGCTCATTCTGTAGAGTTCAGTCCGTCTGCAGGTTGTGTTTGTTGGTGCAGATCAGACACGAGTCTGCAGGGTGCCATCTGGTTTACAGCCGAGCGGCCATCTTGTATCAGAGATCAGCTGACGGAGCACTTGTCAGTGACGGGTGCCATGGAGGGCCGGGTCAGACCACCTCATCGGGCCAAGTGAGCGGGGGGAGGACGGTGAAGGAGAGGGCCGGGGCTGTGCTTCATCTGCATCTGTCAAATTATCCGTTCATCAAATATTGAACAGACTAAAACAGATGTGAAGTAATGACTCATGTGGGGGAGGGCAGAGGATGAAGAGAAGAAAACACAGTCGGTTCACACTATTCAGTACAAGACATGTTCAGTATTCACCAACATAGACCTGACTTCACTGTAGATTGTAATTCTTCCTTATTAATCAAGGACTCAGATGGTAGAATTACCTGTAAAGAAAATACGGAGACAACTATCAAGGTCTTCAAATGACATTTCTGGAGAAAAGCAATGTCCCATGTGTAATTTAAATTGGCCATAAATGTACCTTATGATCAGAATGAAGACAATGCAGAAACTGTCGACGCTTTCACAAATCCACCAACAGCAATGATTCTTTTACCTTGTTTCCCAGCAGCTGTTTCTGGCTCATCAAAAGAAACACAGCCGTACTCGATTGTTACAGTTTTTATCCAGGGTGAATATTTTCACTAATGTTGATGATAATATGATGTGAATGTTTACTAAAACCTTTTAATAGTGATGTTCCTACTCATACCAATGAGTTATTTTCTCCCATAGTGCTCGGAGCCACAAAAATGGCTTCTTCCCCAAACATTGTTTTTCATTGACAGTGAAACACCTTTCTGCAGCAGCCTCGTTTACCTGAAGTGTATTTGATTATGATGATGAAGATGGTACCTATGGTAAGGAGATATAATCTGTCCAAGCAGATAGTTGTTTTTTTTTAACCGTGCTCTCCTTGTTTCCTTCATTCTTTGGAACCTGGAGTTTTTCTGTCTGCTCTCTCTGCTGTCGGAGAGAACGAGGCCCAGAGGAGGGCTATCAATTAGCAGCCTGTGTTCAGCACTCTGCAGCAATCCTGCTTTGACAGGAGTGATCAATCTGCAGTCTACACACACACACACACACACACACACACACACACACACACCAAGACAGAAGCAGTCAGAGAAAGGCAGACAATCCTGTTCTAGCTTTGAATTTCAGAGCAAAAAGTCCCAAATTCTGACAATAATACAAATCTTTGCCTAATAGTGTTGAAAGCAATGTTTCTATCAGTCGGTTTCATTTACATTTTACGCACAAATCCAAGATGAATCCATATATTCCCCCCTGGATAAGTGAACACATTTGGAACAGCCTCCGACATGCGTGTGGAACACAATGGCTCCTTAATGTAAACACACCTTGAATAAATGTATCTTATATTAAAACCACATTCTTCGCCAATTGTATCAAATTACTACGCATAGCTGACCTTTCAACCTCATCAATTACTGTCTTCATTTAAATATATCATACATTTCAAAGCTTCTGTTGAGGTTTTCGAATAAAGCTTTAAATCACATCTTACAAAAAAAAGAAAAATATGATTTGGTATTATTGTGGTTATGGTTTAGGAGTTCCTCAAAGTGCTCTTTCCACCGCCCGACGATGTCCACAGTCCGGGTCAGCAGTTCCCCCCCCACGCTGAGAACAGCCTGGGGTAGGCCCTGCTTTCCCTTCCTGAGCCGTCGGATGGTTTGCCAGAACTTCCTTGAGGCCAACCGAAAGTCCTTCTCCATGGCCTCCCCGAACTCCTCCCATGCCCGAGTTTTAGCATCCGCGACCTTCGCAGCTGCAGCCCTTCTGGCTTGCCGGTACCTGTCAGCTGCTTCAGGAGACCCCTGGGCCAGCCAGGCCCGAAAGGCCTCCTTCTTCAGTTTGACGGCTTCCCTCACCCCCGGTGTCCACCACCGGGTTCTCGGGTTGCCGCCACAACAGGCACCGATGACCTTCCGACCACAGCTCCTAACGGCCGCGTCCACAATAGAGGCTTTGAACATGGTCCACTCGGATTCCATGTCCCCAGCCTCCCTCGGGATCTGTGAGAAGCTCTTCCGGAGGTGGGAGTTGAAGACCTCCCGGACAGGATCCTCTGCCAGACGTTCCCAGTTCACCCTCACTACACGTTTGGGCTTGCCAGGTCTTTCTAGCCGACTCCCCCGCCATCTGATCCAACTCACCACCAGATGGTGATCAGTTGACAGCTCTGCTCCTCTCTTCACCCGAGTGTCCAAGACATACGGCCGCAGATCAGATGATACGACTACAAAGTCGATCATTGATCTCCGGCCTAAGGTGTTCTGGTACCAGGTACACTTATGAGCCACCTTATGCTCGAACATGGTGTTTGTTATGGACAAACTGTGGCTAGCACAGAAGTCCAACAACAAAGCACCGTTCGGGTTCAGATCGGGCAAGCCGTTCCTCCCAATCACGCCCCGCCAGGTTTCTCTGTCATTGCCCACGTGAGCGTTGAAGTCTCCCAGGAGAACTATGGAGTCGGCAGGCGGGGCCCTTTCCAGTACCCCTCCCACCGACCCCAAGAAGGCCGGATACTCTGAAATGCTGTTCGGTGCATAAGCACAAACAACAGTCAGAGCCTTACTCCCCGCAACCCGTAGGCGCAGGGAGGCGACCCTCTCTTTCTCCGGGGAAAACTCCAACATAGCGGCGCTCAGCCGGGGGCTCGTGAGTATCCCCACTCCCGCCCGGCGCCTCTCACCCTGGGCAACTCCAGAAAAGGACAAAGTCCAACCCTTCTCCAGGAGCTTGGTTCCAGAGCCCGTGCTGTGCGTGGAGGTGAGCCCAACTATATCTAGCTGGTACCGCTCCACCTCCTGCACCAGCTCCGGCTCTTTCCCCGCTAGCGAGGTGACGTTCCACGTCCCTAGAGCTAGTCTATGCTGCCGGCGATCGGCTCGCCCAGGTCTCCTGCCTGGCCCGCTGCCCGGTCTACATAGCACCCGACCCCGATGCTTCCCCCTGCGGGTGGTGAGTCCACAGGGTTGCTGGTCCATGATCTTTTTTCGGGCTGAGCCCGACCGGGCCCCATGGGCGAAAGCCCGGCCACCAGACGCTCGCTGACGAGCTCCCCTCCTGGGTCTGGCTCCGGGAGGGTGCCCCAGTTTCCCTTGTCCGGGCGAGTTTTCTACAATCCGTGGGCCGTAATTCATCGGGGTTTTTTGAACCGCTCTTAGTCTGGGCTCTCCCCCGAGACCTGTTTGCCTTGGGAGACCATACCAGGGGCTGACGCCCCAGACAACATAGCTCCCAGGATCACTGAGTCACTCAAACTCCTCCACCACGTTAAGGTGGCGATTCACGGAGGAGCCAACATGTCCCCTGGAGAGGGGGCAGCGCCTGAAGTCCTTGGGGTGGTTGCACCCATATCCCTGGCAGAGGTCACTAAGGTAGTCAAAAAGCTCCTTGGTGGCAAGGCGCCGGGGGTGGATGAGATTCGCCCTGAGATGCTGAAGGCGCTGGACATTGTTGGGCTGTCTTGGCTGACACGCCTTTGCAGTGTCGCATGGGGGTCGGGAACAGTGCCCATGGACTGGCAGACCGGGGTGGTGGTTCCCATCTTCAAGAAGGGGGACCGGAGAGTGCGCTCGAACTATCGTGGTATCACACTGCTCAGCCTCCCGGGAAAAGCTTATGCCAGGGTGCTGGAAAGGAGGCTCCGACCGCTTGTCGAACCTCAGATTCAAGACGAACAGTGTGGATTCCGTCCCGGCCGTGGAACAGTGGACCAGCTCTTTACCCTTGCAGGACTACTGGAGGGGTCCTGGGAGTTTGCCCAACCAGTCTACATGTGCTTTGTGGACTTGGAAAAGGCTTTCGACCGGGTCCCTCGGGGGGTTTTGTGGGGGGTGCTGCGGGAGTATGGGGTGCCGGACCCGTTGGCACGGGCCATCCGGTCTCTGTACGCCTGCAGTAGGAGCTGTGTTCGTATCCTCGGTAGTAAGTCAGACACGTTCCCGGTGGGTGTTGGTCTCCGCCAGGGCTGCCCTTTATCACCGGTCCTGTTCGTGACTTTCATGGACAGGATATCTAGGCGCAGCCAGGGGGCGGAGAAGATCCGGTTCGGGAATCTCGGGATCGCATCTCTGCTGTTCGCGGATGATGTGGTCCTGTTTGCTTCCTCGGACCGTGACCTCCAGCATTCACTGGGGCGTTTTGCAGCCGAGTGTGAAGCGGCAGGGATGAGAGTTAGCACCTCCAAATCTGAGGCCATGGTGCTCTGCCGGAAACCGGTGGACTGCTCCCTCCAGGTGGGGACAAACTGCCTACCCCAAGCGAAGGAGTTCAAGTATCTCGGGGTCTTGTTCACGAGTGAGGGTAAGGTGGAGCGTGAGATCGATAGGCGGATCGGTGCGGCTGCAGCAGTAAAACAGGCGCTGTACCGGTCCGTCTTGGTGAAGACTGGTCGGTCTACGTTCCAACCCTCACCTATGGTCACGAACTCTGGGTCGTGACCGAAAGAACGAGGTCTCGGATACAAGCGGCCGAAATGAGCTTCCTCCGTAGAGTGGCCGGGCTCAGCCTTAGAGATAGGGTAAGGAGCTCGGACATCAGGAGGGAGCTTGGAGTCGAGTCGCTGCTCCTTCGTGTCGAAAGGAGTCAGCTGAGGTGGTTCGGGCATCTAGTCAGGATGCCTCCTGGACGCCTCCCATTAGAGGTTTTCCAGGCACGTCCAACTGGTAGGAGGCCCCGGGGAAGACCGAGGACACGCTGGAGGGATTATATCTCCCGGCTGGCCTTGGAACGCCTCGGGGTCCCCCAGGATGAGCTGGAAAGTGTTGCGGGTGAGAGGGAAGCCTGGGTCGGCCTGCTGAACCTGCTGCCACCGCGACCCGACCCCGGATAAGCGGTCGAAAATGGAAAAATGGTGGTTATGGAAATGTATTTTATGGTGTAGATTGCTCAACAGCTACAATGTTCCTATTAATAACTACACTGTTTCTACCAACAGCTTCAATCTTTCTATCTACCAATCATGACAATGTTTCTATTAATAACTACAATGTTTATAATGTAAACATTGTAGTTATTAATAGAAACAGTGTTATGGTTGGATAAAAAACATTGTAGTAAATACTAGAAACATTGTAGTTATTTATAGAATCATTGTTATGGTTGGATAGAAACTTTCTATCCAACCATAACAATGTTTATATTATTAACTACAATGTTTATATCTAATCATAACAGTGTTTCTATTAACAACTACAATGTTTATATCTAACCATAAAACTGTTTCTATTAATAACTACAATGTTTATATTAATAACTATAATGTTTCTATCTACCAACCGTGACAATGTTTATATAAATAACTACAATGTTTCTATCTAACCGTGATCATGTTTCTATTAATAACTACAATGTTTCTATTTACCAACAGCTACAATGCGTATGGCCACAGCTACAATATTTCTATTCATAACTGCCAACAGCATCAATGTTTCTATGTGAGCTGTATTGTTTCATCAATGTTGCTACTTTCACCAACAGGGACAATGTCTCTATCAACAGCAACTATGTCTCTATCAACAGCAATTATGTCTCTATCAACAGCAACTATGCTTTCACCAACAGTTGAACATGTTTCTACCAACTGCAACAACGTTTCTACCAACAGCAACTATGTCTCTATCAACAGCAACTATGTCTCTATCAACAGCAGCAATGTGTATACTAGCAGTGGCAATGTGTCTGTCAACAGCAAGTGTGTTTCTATCCCTAGCAACAATGTTTCTATCCACAGGGACAATCTCTTCACCATCAGTGACAGTGTTTCCGTCAACAACAACAATTCTTTTGCAAACAAAGTTTCCACCAAACTAACAATGTTTCTATCAGTAGCAAAAAAGTAGAAAAAGCATGTGCTATCAATTCAGTAGAATCGTTTGGGCCCAAAAGGCCTCATCAGTTACTTTCTCTAACTCCCATATCTTATTTGGGACCCCACTCTTGTGTAGAATGTACCTGAATAAAGATTGCTTTAATGCACCAACAAATTGCCATACAATGCTACATTTAGCCTCTTCGGGACAATTCAGGCCTAACATTTACCCAATTCAGGGCATTTTAAGATGTTTCCAGGACTTGCAGATTGCTTGAATAAAGACAACACAGACATACGGCTGACAAAATGAGGGTCTGCGTCGAACTCTTCGCCATTTTCATCATTTCATAATCACAAGCCGCTGCTTTGTTGAAGAGCAGATAAATGAACTACTCGTCTCTTGTCGTCTATGTGTTCTTCTCTAAATAATCCTCTTGAGATGATGAGATTCTCAGTGTCCCGATGGAAAACATCAGAAAATTACCTGCAGAACTCATTTCGAGGCCACTTGTGCCATGATTACAGAATGCTGAGTGAAATAAGTGAAGGTGCATTTCTGGGGCAAAGTGTATTGATATGCTGTGTGATGAGCTTTAGAGAAGTTTATCTGCTGGCTTTGGTTTCAACAGATAGACATGAACAGAAGACAGAAAAAGGAGAAAGCAATGCAAAACCATGCATTTTGAGTTACTGTTTTATTTATTCATTACCACATGAGGGGAAGAGACGCAGCAGTGCCGTAACGCAAAAGAAAGGGAAGCAGCCATGATTTGAACTTTGATTGGAATGAAATGAAGGTAAAACATGTGGGTTAATGAGCGTTTCTGGATTGAAAATCTTAGCGACATCCTGGAAGGAAGGATTTGTTTAAAATGTTGAAGGAAATGTTGCATGTTTTCCTATGTTGGTATGGACGTGTTGTTCCAGTGAGACATGAAATAGCGTCTCTAAACTGATGCTCCTCCGCTGATTCTTTCCAGGCCGGAAAAAAGCAGCACACCATTCAATAACACATATCCAATGATATATATATATATAATATAACAATGTATATACATGTATACATTTCCTCTTGGAAGTATGGTTTTCTGTCCTTTAATTTGTATTAATTTATCTCATTGCTTATTATTTTTGAACAACTTACTCTTTCTCTCTACTTGATATGGGATGGATGTAAGCATCCTATTTGAATGAATGGTAAATTCTAAATATTTAAACACAAAACGTATCTCTGTCCTACAATGTTATATTGCTACTTTCTTAGTACTTTAAATAAATGTTGACACCACAGTAAAACAGCCCTTGGTTGGAGGAAATAAATGTGTGAAAAATGTGTAATTCAAATGAAAATGCGTGGCGACTCTTTTTGCAGAGCGAGTGGAGGAAGGGTGGAGAGAGAACGGATGAGTGGTCAAAAAGATAGATGGAGGGGAGGAGAGTGTACCGGGAGGGAGAGAAGACAGATGAAGGAGGGAGGGAGACAGGGAAGGCGGGAGGAAACGAGGATGGAGAGAAAGATGGAGGACAGAAAGAGCAGACAGGGTTTAATCTATGTGAAAATCACATCCATCATTTGTATTACAGAGAACCAATTGTGTAGAATATAAACTGCGAGGCTGTCGCAGGTGAGCTCAATGTCGATAGAGGAGGATGAGGAAGAGCAGGAGGGGTCACTTCTGATGAAATGGGATCATGTTCTTGGAATTGACTCTGAATGGCAACCTGCTTTAAGCTGCTTTTTCTGTGGCCATCAGAATCCGGACGCTCAGTAAAGAGACCCGGTAAGTGTTGTTGTGGTCAATAAAAGGGAGCTGCACACAGATGTACTGTGAGGGGATTAAACCTTTCTGTCCACAGTATTTGATTCAAGTAAAGTCCATTTTTTCTTTATGTTTACATTTGTAACAGCATCTTCCCTTTTTTGCAGAATTGCAAGGCTGCCACCTGAGGGCTTCCTGCGTGTCCCTGTACAGCAAGAGGCTCGCATTGATTATATGGTCTGCACACTGCTGATATGGACTGCGTGAAATACAGCGACGGATTTATCGAAGTCAATGTCAATTTGGAAAGAATCAACGGCGTCAGCCTTTTCCTACAATCGACGAGCCGCTGCACAGAGGCCCCTCCGAGCGCTACGGGAAGCGGTCCGACGCCAACAGGTTGAGTGTGAGCAGGTGAGCGTATCAAACGGACCCTTTCAGGGCCGGTGCTCACAGCATGCTGTTACTGTCAAGCGGTTCTGATCGTTACTCTTCCTACACAATCATCCGGCCTCCAAAATAATAAAAAACTATCGCTCGCTTGCTAGGTTACAATGTCATACCCTCAAGTCTGTTCAACCAACCACTACTGACACCCTGTGGTTGAAGGTGTAAATACCAACGTACTCATCACATCCCCCTTTCTTTGAGGCAAACGCTGCATAGATGTACAGTATGATACACTCAGGGACTCTCAGACAGTCCCTTCCGTCTTTAGAAGACTACAAAGATGGCGCCTGAAGATCTGTCCTTCCTCTGTCCCCAGAGTGAATGAAGAAAAGTAGCTTATGTCCATCAGGATCCTCAAAAAGCCGATCTCTGTGAGAGAGGCTTTTTTTTGGCAAAACGCCAAGAGTCTTAACCTGTTAACGGTGTAACATAAACATTTCCATGAAAGTACAGGTATTTACATGTATTTATTTATGACGTTTTATGTCCGTGTACTTTGTACTTTTGTACTATGTGAAGTTCTCATGAGCTCACGGAGTGAGTGGTCGTCCTGAAACCACGAGGTCGCAGGTTCGATCCCTGTTCTCCCCATAGTTAAATGTTGAAGTGTCCTTGAGCAAGCCACGGAAGCCCCCTGCTCCTTAATTACTAAGAATGGGTCAAATGCAGAGAATAATTTCCCCACTGTGAGATTAATAAGAAAAAAGATTTTTTTAAGAATCTGCATCTCCCCCCGCGCCCCACCTGTAATACCTCCACATCCCACTAGATGGTCGCGCCCCACTGATGCTTCATCTTGTTGCTCCAGCTTTGGTGTTTTTTGGTTTGTTTTTCTTGCTTTGAGTACCTCTGCAGTGTGGGACGCAGCTTACGATTCACCATCAGCTCAGCGGTCGACGCTCTGCAGCTTCAGAGAAGTTGAATAAGGTTTGAGATTTTTAAGATGGTGGCTCTTTTTCTTCTTGCTTTTCCATTTGATTGTTTGTTGTCCCGCCTCTCTCTCTGCCGGTGAAGCGATCCGTTGTCCTCAGCCTGTGTGATGCCGACATGGATTCATCGCGTTTTGAAGTGTTTGATAGCGGTGCCATTTCAGCCATAGTCAGTCACTCCAAAATAGTCTTTGCCCTTGAGCTGAATTCATATGTATTGCATTGGATTCCACGGGAAGACCCATCAACACATCACTGTGGATGAAGCTGGGCTCATTCTGATGAAGAGGAGGAGAAGTGGGAAGTCCCTCGTCAGCATGGTGACAACGTGACCCTTTGATTAGCCCTAAGTAATTATATATATATAATAATATGTATATTTTCGTGTGTGTGCATTGTGGAGGGAAAATGTTGCGTATTATTAAGTATGGTGTTTAGATTGTTTTAGGCGTAAAGTACCACTGTAAAAGTCATTTAACATCATCAGCCCAACGAGAGATTAGAAGGGAACATGGAGCGTAGAACAGTTAGCAGTGGCCTTGTTCTGCTCAGGAGAGCCAGAGAGCCAGAACCCAAACAACGATAAGGGAGACGTCAGAAGCGTCACATTCCTTGATAGTTACGGCTTGAGCTGGCATACGGAGACGGGGTTGGAGGCGGGTGGTACCTGTTTGAGTTGATATAATAATGTGTCTGTTTGATTATTCGGGGGTTGTTGCGTTAGACAGACGGGAACGGGAGCTGTTGTCTAATGATAGCGGGCGCAATTAGTTTTATTTGTAAACTGTGTGTTTCAAATAAATCTACGTGAAGTGAACTTTAAACCAAACTCTCTGTGTTCTGTGGGTGTTTGGTTACTGAGGTCCTGAGTGAGTTCATACAGCATCAAGTTACATCATCATCGAAGAAGGAAATTATCCACAACATTTGGCGAGACCAGGAGGGGTCCGCGGGAGCCAGACCTGAGCGAGGCCTTCACTCTCTCACAGACTGACCGATATCCAAGGGCTGTACGTGAAACCGGTGAGCAGAAAGCTCTTTCTAAAGTGTCTGCATTGGAGGTCTGTGAGGAGGAAGGACGGTCCTCCAAGGTCGCCCTGAAACCGTAAGACACGACTCAGTAATCATGTTATTGAACCCCACTAGTGTAAATTGTAATGTGCATTCATTCTGATTGGATTGTGGCATAATTGTTAATAAAACAGTTGTTTTTAGTCTGATATTATACATAGGTCATAAGTGATAGATACATGTAACTGCATGGAGAGTGGTTGAAGTTCACGAAGCGTAATCCCGGGCACGTGCACATGAGCTCTGTGTACGTGTTGTAGGTCTGTTGTAGGTCTGTGTGCGAGGGGAAATTCCAACAGGTGAAAAATTCCGTATAGGTGAAAGTACGGGAGATTCCTGCAGATGATAGTACAGTATAACATTCCTAACAAGGTGAAACAGTGTAAATTCCTGTTGGTGAAATCCTGTTTTTTTTAAATAAATATAAAGAGAGATTCATAGACGATAAAGAGACTTCCTCATATTTAAGAAACCCTTTGTAAATGCGTATAAAGCGGTTCCGCGCTTCTTGGTGATAACAAAATTATAATAATAAATAAAAAGAGCGGAGAAGAGGAGAGCTTGGTCTGAAATGAATCACGCTCCCGTTATCATGTTGTTTGTCTTCAGTCTGGAATAAAATAACTATAAGTAACGCAAAAATTATATAAAAAAAAAAAATAAAGGGAAAATTCTTGATCATAAACAGAGATTTTAATGGGCCTTGGCCCTTCATTGGGCAAGTTAATACTAAAATAAGATTGTTGTGGGTCCGGGATTGTTTTTAAGGTGTTGCAGGTTTGTGTGCTGTTGGGAATTGAGAATTCCAGAAGCAAGATAAGTAATTTGAATGACCTCGAACACGACAAATAGTAGTTTTGTAAGGCAGTGAATAGATAAGTCAGTGGACTGATGACACTCTCACATACTTATGATCAGATTGACATATCCTTTTTAATTTAAGACTCCAAGTAGATAAAGATAGAGTGAGCCTTTATATAAAAGAGAAAACTATTCGCAAAATAAGACTACGGTGGTTGGGTTGTGCTTATAAACAAACTTTGAGTGGGATAAAGTGCCATCCACGAGTCCCATAATAAAAAAAAAAGAATGGAGGAACTAACTCTATTGTTCCAAGTCGGACAAAAACACAGAATGAGCATGAAGCTTATCCAGCCGTATATGACCAAATGGCACAAGAAGACTAAGGGTCAGTGGCCTCTCATTGGGAGCATTGAAATGTCAGCCACACGGGCGGTAGAGGCTTATCTTGATGGAAAAAGCATAAAGAACAAGGGAAAACTTGGCAAAACAGGACAATCACTAGCGGCCTCCTTTGAAGTGTTGGGCTGGTTCAAACAACATGCCGCTGCCCAGGTGGAACACTCGGCCCAGCGAGATCAGGCAGTGGCCCAGCGAGATCAGGCAGTGGCCCGGCGAGATCAGGCAGTGGCCCAGCGAGATCAGGCAGTGGCCCGGCGAGATCAGGCAGTGGCCCGGCGAGATCAGGTAGTGGCCCAGCGAGATCAGGCAGTGGCCCAGCGAGATCAGGCAGTGGCCCAGCGAGATCAGGCAGTGGCCCAGCGCGATAACCTGAGGGAGAAACTAGCGGAGATGGAGGCGCAGCTGTCAGCGACCCGCCCCCCGGAGCCCCAGTCACCTATGTCTGCATCCAGTAGCCAACCTGAGGAACAACACCTACAGCAGCGTATTCAAGCACGACCAGCTGTAACTGCCCCTTCTGAAGAGACGATTAATTCTGCATTGCCACAGCAACAATGGCCAAATTTCAGGTTCATGCTCGGAATGCGAGGGCGTGGCAGAAACTTTGGATGGGGACATGGTCCAAGACCATTTGGAAGACAACCAGTGGACCAAGGTCGAGCTCCTCAGAATGACGGGGGACATCTGAACACTCAGTACCAGTGTTGGAATTGTGGCGACCCTGGACACATGAGACGAGACTGTCCTCAATCACTCTCTCCACACTACAACCAGAGTCAAAGACAATGGACCTCAGAACTCAGCTCCCATGCCGATGATGTCACAGCCACAATCCACGGCATGGCAGTCAAACGTGCCGCCCCAGTACTAGGGATGCCCAGAGGAGCCAGTAGGGGAGCGCATGCTTAGTGTACGGACAGTATCAGCGTCGGAAGAGCCGACCTTGACGATTACCATCAACGGCAAGAAGTCCACACCATTCTTGATGGACTCTATGAAGGCTGTATGGCCTCAGAAGGACAGGTGCTGTATCCTACTCAAAGCAAAGGCCAAACCTCCGTACAAACGACAATATCCTTTGTCGCAAGAACAGACTAGTAGTCCGTGTAAACACTCCTCTTTATCCCGTGCCAAAACATGACAAAAAATAGCGCATGGTTCACGACCTCAGAGCAATAAATTATGTGGTGTAGCAGAAATACCAGTACACGCGTTTTCCACAAGGCTATCAAGACTCACCATCAATCTTTAACCGCCAGTTGGCGTCTGACTCGTTACTCAACGTTCCATCCACAAGTCATTCAGTATGTTGATGATATTCTCATCTGCTCGTCATCAAACGAGCAGTGTGAAGCAGACTCCATGGCAGTCCTTGACCATATGGCCAAGGGAGGACACAAAGTCAGCAGGAGTAAACTCCAGTTCTGTCAAGCAAAAGTTAAATATCTTGGACGAGAACTACAAGGTCCAACTCGATCCATTGCAGCAAAACCTCTTGCGGCAATTGTTAAAAGCTCCACGTCCCACAACGATCAAACAAATGCTCCACAACAAGAAAATGATGGCTGCACAAAAGCCACATGACAAGTACACTTTTGAAGTTCAACACTTAGATCATGACATTTTTAAATGTATGCAAACAAATGCTTTCATTTTTTGGGAAGATTTCAGATTACGCTCTCAAGTCTCAACCTCTTCGAAATTTGATTAAATCGTCTGCCGACTTCAAAACTGATCGCATCAGTGCGCCTGCCTTGATGTACCTTGACTACTCGAGACCTTTTCAACTGTATGTGGCTGAAAAACAGGGTTTGCCAATGCAGTCTTTACTCGGTATGAAAGCGAGCATAAGCAAACTGTGGCGTATTTTAGCACGCAACTCGATTCCACTATGAGAGGCATGCCTTCCCTGTTAACAGGGGATTAGCAGCCGCGGTGTACGCTTACGAAAAGGCCTCAACGATTTCCATGGGTCATGCTTTGATGTTTTACTCCGGGCATGGTCTTCACGCCTTGCTCACCTCACCTAATTGTGTAATTACAAATGCGTGGCACTCGGGTTATGATGTTATACTTTCCGCTCCTGAGATAACGATTGCACGCTGTTGCACGGTTAACCCGGCAGAGCGATTTACACTTCCTAATGAAGGTATTCCTCATGATTGCGTGGCAGTTACCAACGACCTACTCAAAGCATGTGTTGATCTGGAGGCGGAGCCATTACCGGCCCCCAGGTTTCTATGTTTGTTGATGGTTCGTGTTACAGGTCAAGTTCAGGTCTTGTGGCAGGTTTTGCTGTGGTTGCTCCCTCACCGGAGTCAACCTCGTTCCAGACCCTCTTGGCTGAACCGTTGTTCTCTCCTTTGTCCGCACAGGCAGCTGAGCTAAAAGCCCTTGCCGCAGCTTCAGGTGTGGGGATGGTAAACTAGTCACGGTCCTCTTATTGTAGAATGTTTGCACTCCATGACTTTACCGGAAGACCAGCAGTTATGGATTAACAGGGGTGCCTCTAGGGATCTGGAGTGTTCCGGTCTCATACTGGTTTGTTGGTTGCACCCGTTTCACTTCTTCCTCAGTTGTTTTTGATGGCTGATGGGGTTTCCCATGTAGCCAAGGGAGGAAGTAATGAAGGCTTTGCAGGCGACCTGGTTGTCTCCATACATGTTACCCACAATCAACAATCTTTTGCAGTCATGTGCAATTTGCGCAAAATAGAACAAAATATGTGTTTCGATATGCCTCTCTCATGAAACAACTAATTTGCAAACAGTTCAGGACCAATCTGAACATCAGAGAAAGCCGGGTTCACAGTTCTTTCTTTTTTTTTGTAGGCAAGAGCTTCGACTCGGGACTTCGAGTCTGTTTTATCACTCATGATTCACAAAATACCGTCAGTAGCAATTAAATAAGATTTACCCATGTTTTTAGGATAAAGAATGTATAAGACTGAATAATTTATGAACAAAGAGAATATAAAGAGAAGTTTGGAGGACGTAAGAGCTGTTGAACATTTAGAGAATACATCCTTTAAAGACATGGTAGATGTTATATAGACTACTTGTTTATCCCTTTTCTAGTCTTCAGACCACTCAAAAGCTCTTTAACACTTCCTGTCATCATTCAGTCATACGCCAGATATGTGTTGTAAAAAGATATAAATAATAAAAACACAACATCAGAAAGTCACACGTCGCTCCGATAGGCCATATTCCAGCTCCAGACGGCCCGTTATTGTTATTGATTTCATTGATATGAGCAGCCAACGCTGATATGAGCAGCCAACGCTGATGCTATGACTGAAGCTAAGGAGTGTACTTCTGTAAAATTCTACAGTTATCCTTACCCAGAGATGAGACAGATCCCCGTGTGGTCTACTCATTCCTTAGCCGAACTAAGAAGACCCCCCCCAGGAAAAAAAAGAAGACACGGGCCCTAGCAATAGGATGTAATAGCCTTAACAGAGCTAAAGGTAAAATTGACCTGCGGTAATGTCAGTTTATCAGTGGTTCTAAAAAACCTCTGCTATCGTGATAAATATACTATATAACCTTATATAATCTAGCTTGCATTGATTGTCAGGTCTAAACCACTTGAGGAAAACAGCATATTCTGCCATTGACTAGTCGATCACATTAAGTGACATTAGTCCCTTATAAAAGGGCATTTATTTTACTTACATAGATGTGATAATAGTAGATAACCAGATATAAGTAGTAACAGCCTACACTGCCCCCACCCCAAAGATCCACGTCAGCTCATGCAATCATCCACCAGGTGCTAGTAACCTCTTGCATGGGCGGTTCTCTACTGTGCGCAAAGTGCATGAACCCGAAGAATCAAAGGAGCGACAACATGTTCTGTTTAGTGGGTGAAGGGACTTTTTTTTATAATAATGTGTATTATTAAGTATGGTGTTTAGATTGTTTTAGGCGTAAAGTACCACTGTAAAAGTCATTTAACATCATCAGCCCAACGAGAGATTAGAAGGGAACATGGAGCGTAGAACAGTTAGCAGTGGCCTTGTTCTGCTCAGGAGAGCCAGAGAGCCAGAAGCCAAACAACGATAAGGGAGACGTCAGAAGCGTCACATTCCTTGATAGTTATTATTATTCGGGGGTTGTTGCGTTAGACAGACGGGAACGGGAGCTGTTGTCTAATATTCTGTAAACTGTGTTTCAAATAAATCTACGTGAAGTGAACAAACCAAACTCTCTGTGTTCTGTGGGTGTTTGGTTACTGAGGTCCTGAGTGAGTCCCTGTGGCGTCTCACGAGCATCAGAGAGGTAAGAGTCAAGTTCATACAGCATCAGGTTAAGAAAGATTACATCATCATCGAAGAAGGAAATTATCCACAACAGCATATATATCCATTTCTAGATGTACAGCGTATACATTTAACAAACCTGAGAAGAAGAGATGAGAAGAGAGGAAAGGAAACAAGAAGAGGAGAGGAAAGGGAATGAAACAAGGATTGGAGTGGAAACGAGTAGGGGAGAGGAAACAAGTAGATGAGGGGAAAGGAAAGGAAAGGTACCAATGAGAGGAGAGGAGATTAAAGGAATCAAGGAGACACAGAGTGGAGGAAACTAGGAGAGAAGGAAAAGGAAACAAGGAGTCAGTCGGTCCAGTGAGCAGCAGCGGTTGTTTCTAACTTCTTATTCTTCTCTCTGCCTTTGTGTTCCTCTGTGTGTCGTTCTCTTCCTCTGGAAGGACATCTGACATGAGAGTGAGGACACGAGTGAGCACATGCAGTACTGTCCCACTTCAAACGGGTTCTAAGGTTATCGTCTAGGAAATGTCCCCAGAAGTACAGCAGTACACACATGTAGGCGTCAGTGTGTGTCCTCTGAACGTTTCCAGAGAGATTCCAGGTTTATAGGAGAGAAACATTCATGTGTGCACATTAGTCATATAAAGACATGGACATCATTAAAACATTAAAAAGCATCTGATAATATAAATCGTTATATTCTGTAGATATTCTTCATTTCATCATTCTTATGTCTATTAGAGTTCAGGTTGTGCGAGGTCAGTTTAACAAATACTGTCTGTGAGAAACGTTCCTCAAGGTTCCTCAAGGTTCCTCAAGGTTCCACGCTCTGCACTACAACACTCACACCTGTTCATCAGTATGTTGACATTCTGGAAGCAGACTGGCCGTTGCACGTTCCAGTCCTGTGAGAAAAGATGAGGACAGGATTCTCCTCCTCTTGACAGGATAGAGCCAATCAGATGTTAGGACGAGGCGAGACGAACCTGTGACGATAACCTGAGTATGGAAGGCAACACTTCCGTTGGTGGGGCGGTTGTTCTTGGCCCAACCTGCGTGTTGCTGTTCCACTCACTGCTTTTGCAACTGCAGCGCCTATTACTTTACTTGTGATCACTTAGAAAATACATTTAGAGAACGAGAGAAGTTGTTGAACTGAATTCTTCCGGGAGCTACACCAGGCATCCAATAATTATTATGCATTAACACATCGTCCCTAGTGATCCATATGGTCCCTAGTGATCCATATGGTCCCTAGTGATCCATATGGTCCCTATGGTCCCTAGTGATCCATATGGTCCCTAGTGATCCATATGGTCCCTAGTGTGTCTTAGTGTGTTCTGTGGATTATCCAAACTGAAAACTAAAATCTAAACTATGCGTATGGTTTGAGTATGAGTGTGTGGTCGTCCCCTCTTTGACAGTTAAACATCATTAAAGGATACAAGTCGCCTCCTAAAAATAAAAACATTTGCACTAAACTGTTGGGGAAAGAACTTAAATGTCCTATTTTTTTTTTTTTTAAACATCCAGATTTGTTGGAGAAGCGTGATAGTCCACTGTTGGTCTTATAGTAGCGTGTGTGTGTGTGTGTGTGTGTGTGTGTGTGTGTGTGTGTGTGTGTGTGTGTGTGTGTGTGTGTCTTCAGATCGCTGAGTGTTGCTTTAATTCTTCTGTTGGAGCTGCTCTGACCTCTGTTAGCTCGAGTGTCACACTCACACTGTCTGTAATTACATTTCTAACTTCTACCAGCTTAACACACACACACACACACACACACACACACACACACACACACACACACACACACACACACACACACACACACACACACACACACACACACACTGTTTTCCCCGGGGAACAGAACTGCCCCCCTGAAGCCGCTAAGCTACTTTTAATCATCTTTGCAATTGTCAAGAAGGACTCCATTATGATGGAGGGAAGATGATTATTTTAGAGCTAGTTAACACTGGTTCACCCCCTACTGGGAGGACTGGGAGGAGGGAGGGAGGAGATGTTATAGAGAGAGGAGGAGAACAGGAAGAGAGGGTGAGTCAGACTGTCTGTGAATGAATGAGTAAAGGTGTGTTCACATACAGATACAAAGAGCCGGTTCCTCAGAGCAGAGACAGAGTGAAGAAGTCAGAAACAAGCTGGGAGACACACACACACACACACACACACACACACACACATCTGGTCCATTAATGGGATTTGTTGATGACAAATACAAATATAGATTGACACCAACTGGCATAAAGAAGCATAAACAACCCAAACTGTTATTTCCCCCTCCATACAAGAATGATAATGTGGAGCCAGACGACATGAGATGAGTCTGGCTATGCGAGACTCATTAAAGGTAAATACCAGAAGGAGAAGAGGTCTGGTCTATGACAACGCCTGTCAGCCAATCAGAAGCCAGGACTTTCTGCAGTGTAACTCATGTTATACATGATGGGGTCCGTGTGTGAGGAGTCAGGGACTCACAGCAGGTGGGCCTGTCAGCGAGAGCAAGCTCCACACACACACACACACACACACACACACACACACAGTGCTTCATAGTTTCACACAGTCTCTCTCTCTCTCTCTCTCTCTCTCTCTGTCAGTGTCAGTCACACTAATAGGGTGCTGTCAGAGCGTCCGAGCATGAGACAGACAGAAAGAAAAAGGGAGGGAGAGAGAGAGGAAGTGGATGAGTGTGGTGTCACTCTGTTGTTTCCTTGATTGATTTTTACCAACAGACCCACCCACACACACACACACACACATACACCGGTCTTCTAAGCTCAGTGCTCGGATGCTGACTGCCTCAACATTGTCCTGAAGTTTAATGAAGATAAATCTGTCTGAACTGATAAGCCCCGCCCCTTCCAAATGGCCTCCATCTCTCTCCTGATTGGTCCCCTGCTGCTGCCCCATAATAACGCTCGAACAACACTCAAATAGAGCGATTTGAAGTCGAATAACGAAAGATATTTACTCCCTTACCTGTAATGGTGGATCTGACATGCAGCTGCCCTTGGATTTGGTATTCACAGCTACAGCGTGTGTGTGTGTGTGTGTGTGTGTGTGTGTGTGTGTGTGTGTGTGTGTGTGTGTGTGTGTGTGTGTGTGTGTGTGTGTGTGTGTGTGTATGTGTGTGTGTGTGTGTGTGAGCACGTGTAGCACTGGAAGATGTTTTGTCGACAGGAAGTGAGTCATTACAGTGTCGGGTCGTCACCCTCGGCAGTCGAGGCCTCACATAACAAACAGATGATTTGACGGGTTACAACCACACATACACACACACACACACACACACACACACACACACACACACACACACACACACACATGTCAAATGGTTTTGAGGAGATATAACAGAAGCCAGTGTCACACACACACACAAACACACACACACACACACACACACACACACACACACACACACAAACACACACACACACAAACACACACACACACACACACACACACACACACACACACACACACACACACACATGTCAAATGGTTTTGAGGAGATATAACAGAAGCCAGTGTCTGGGGACCGGTGTGTAAATCTAGTATTTTAGAACTATACAAATGTATCCATAAATTATGAAAAACCTAAAAACATAGACCCAACATCCAAAGAGATGGAGTATTGATTTAGCACCACCACTTAGGGCAGCTCTGAGGGTCCAGCTTACAGTTCTGCTCTTTAGACTCGTGAGGAGTCCTGTGGAGCTAACAGCAGAGCAGAGCACATTAGTACATCGCTACCTAGCATTAGCACGTCTATGCTATGCTAGATACTGAAGCTATACTGAATGTTTACCCTTTTTTAAATGATTGTAACAGTGAATTAAGATCTACCCGTCTTTACAGGAACACTGTTGTCCCTTCATTTCATTGTCTTCTGTCTCGATCACCAGGTGATGTGGTGGTTCACGTTTACACTGTGATCTGTGGCTTTAGCTTCTATCTTTATCTTTTTAACACGTTTTCATTAATGAATCCGTTTGACATCCTGGATGTAGCTTCCACTCACACATTGTAGAGCCTTCTGTCTGCTTCTCTCTACTTCCGTGTGTTTCTAAATGTTAGATCGTGTTTGAGTGCAGTTAGTGACAGTGTGGGCTCCATGGTAGCTCGACAGCCTGAGTAGTGACGGAGAGCAACACACTAATAGCTTTTCTTGACAAAGAAAATGTGTTAACTGCACATTTCTGTTTGATTTAGCTTTTAAGAATGAGGTGTCTGTCAGTGCTTAATGGAATTATATATTATATATAGTATTATAGAAATCATAACACAAGGAAGTCTTTCTGTTCTTATGAGTAGAGAGTTGCTTCCACCCGTCAAATAAAAGCGTTGCTAACACACAGCGTCTGTTCTCAGACTCCAGAACTGTTCAGCTGATGGAGACCAGGGGGTTGAAGTTCAGCATCACTTCCTGCATCGGTTCTTTTTGATCTTTCCCTGTAAACAAACTTTGACCCTGACTTTACTTCTGAACCACACATACAGTCAACACTCCCCAGGAGTGTTTGTGTTTCTCTCCTGGAGGTGACTGAAGGTACCACTGACCTGAGCCATGAGGATGATACATGTGAAGTTACAAAGATGAATCATCTGCTAAAGTTACAGGATAACTTTGTTTACCGCTAGTTATGTAACTTATAGTTCAAATTAAACGTGATGCCAGGCCGAACTAGACATGTCCTAACCGGATGAGGACTTCTGAGGACCATTTAGCTTTAGCAGGACATAACCTACACACACACACACACACACACACACACACACACACACACACACACACACACACACACACACACACACACACACACACCAACTGACTGTCAGATGGCCCCAAACTTTACCAGTAACTCCAACTTGTATTAATTTTTTGTGTAATATTTTAAACATATCTACAGACTGTTTAAAATGTAAAGATGTCTTTCTGTGTGACAAAAGATGAGAAGCATAAACCTAATTTTTACAAAAATAAAACGGTGAAAGACATTTTTTCCATCTAAGATTTTATTCTCACATATTTATCAATGACATTGATTCAGGACTATATTTAATAAGCCATGGCCATAAACTATTCTTTAAACTAAGTGCGTTCTAAAGAACTGCTTTGAAGTATGCCAGGTTCTCCAGGTTGTGTGGGAACCCGGGTAAATAATAGGTTTTTAAACTGATTTGCATAAGGCTCCAGCAGCTGGAACTGCTGCAGCCTTTGATTGGCTCTGTTCAGGCAGGAAGAAGGACTCTTTAGTCTGAAAGATGTTCAAACAGACTCGTCAGCCGTTGTTTCTCTCGGAGACGGCGAAAGCCTGCCGCTGCAGGATGAAGAGCGGAAAATGAAGGTCAGACGTCTAATTGATGTTTTAATTAACTTATTAACCAAACGGCTCTTTGTAATTCCAGGAGGCCGACTTTGAATGTGACGACGATGTTGGAGTGAAAAGAGCCACGCTGGCGGCTCAGAGAGGCTCCGCTTCCTGTAAAGAACGCTGAGAGATGAGGGCCGACCTTTGCTTATGATCCTGAGCAGTAAATGTTAAGTATCATTTCATTATGCCGTTAAAGGATTTATTATGTTTTACAATCTGAAAGTGCTTAGAGATGTATGTGAACAACTGTGTCTCCTCACAACTTTAAACATTAATATATTGTATTACTGAGAGGTTTTGGAGGAAATCGAATTGATGCCTGGATTATGTTCTCTGGCCATGTTTTTATGTTTTTACCACTCCAGGAAGTCGAAAGCGTGTGTCAGTTATTGGATGCCTGGTGTAGCTCCCGAAGGAATTCAGTTCAACAACTTCTCTCGTTCTCTAAATGTATTTTCTAAGTGATCACAAGTAAAGTAATAGGCGCTGCAGTTGCAAAAGCAATGAGTGGTACAGCAACACGCAGGTTGGGCACAGAACAACTGCCCCACCAACGTGAGTATCCTGAGTATGAAGCCTTCCATACTCAGGTTATCGTCACAGGTTCGTCTCGCCTCGTCCTAACATCTGATTGGCTCTATCCTGTCAAGAGGAGGAGAATCCTGTCCTCATCTTTTCTCACAGGGCTGGAATGTGCAACGACCAGTCTGCTCCCCTAATGTCAACATACTGATAAACAGGTGTGAGTGTGGAACCTTGAGGAACGTTTCTCACAGACAGTATCTGTTAAACTGATCTCGCACAACCTGAACTCTAATAGACAGAAGAATGATGAAATGAAGAATATCTACAGAATATAACGATTTATATTATCAAAGTGCTACATGTTTGTACAAAGCTCAGGACACCCGAGAACACGTATTGTTCGGTTTAGGCTTCTTAACAAAAACAATGGGGTGAAATTATGACTTGGCAGTGTTGGCTTTTCCTGGATCCTGGATCAGCTGCATACAAAAAAAAACTATTAAAATAAAATGCAATGCAATATCAGTGGAAGTCTGTGTTCTGTGTGGAATGGTGTGGACTGTGTTAGGCTATTACAGTGACGGCCTCATCAGTAAAGACGGATCCTCAGGTTTTCTCCTATTGATCACAGGTTTGAGTCTGAAATGAGATCTGAAACTTTTCACACATTATTTGAGTAGACGGATCAGGAGGGATCAGTTTTCTAGCAAAAATATGTCATGTAAATACTTTGTAAGATGTTATAAACCCATTATTCATACTTTAAATGTAGAGAACGTGCTGCATGTCAGACTCTTGTGACGGCTAACGCCAGTGGGCTGAGCGTTTCACCGGCGACCCGATAATGACTTGTGAACCCTGTGGATGGAACCGTTCAAGCGCTGCGGCAGTTTCATATTTTGTGGGTTTGATGTTGTTTTTCCTCGTTATTTTTCTTTGTTTTTTTGGGTCGAGTTATTTTTAGAAGGATTCCTCCAGGCCCCGTCTATCACCTCTCAAAGCTCTTATCTTCTGTGAACGGGAACCAGACAACAAACATCAGTCACAGGGAAATAAGATGGAGGAAATCAGAGGGAGACATATTTTACATTATGTTTCATTTAGCGGACATCTTCACAGAGACCTGGATCCATCGTGGTCCAGGATCAAGCTGCACTCGAGGGGACCACAGCACAGAGATCAGGACTCTATATTTAATAAGGCAAGAGGCGGACTCTGATCACATCATGACGCTGCTGTTTAAACAGTCAGAGATGGTGCACAATGTTTTTCTCATGTTTCATTTTTCATGTGAAGATGTCGGCCATATGATCTGACCAGAGAGTTGTTTGTGTCGCTGCTGTTCCTCCTGATGTAAAAACAAAAGAAAAGAGGCTGGTACTGTTTTGTTTTGTTGGTCATGTGTTTGTTGTGTTACAAACGGGCTCCAACTGAACAACACTGAGCCTCCCATGATGACGACATGACATATGTGATGCTCACACATTTTGTTTTGCACAGGTTGAACGTTATTGTTATTATCTTGAAAAGATATTCAGTGCAAAACAGGTTAATTGCAGCCACAATAAGCTATTTCTTTGCCAAATATTAGTTATTTTTTTGCACAGATAGAACTTTATTTGTATTGTTCTAACAAAGTGATTGCACATGTTATTAGTTTTTGTCTGATGGAGCAATCTGGTCTACTTTAAAGTGATTGCAATTTTCTTTATTCTATTATTTGAAAAAGCACAGATGGAGGAGTCACAAAATGTTATTTCAATACAAATTCAGCATGAACCATTTTGTTATAATTTAGTTGGGGCGCTGGGACATGAACATTTCTCTTCCTCCAAAGTGGGGCGTGACAAAAAAAACACTGCATTACAGCAATTTTCCTGCATTATGTTATATCATATTTTATGTAAAGTTATTGTGTTGAGTTACTTTATTAGTTTCCATATTAAGTTACTTTCTGTAATGTAACATTACGAGAGGTTACCTTGTTTTGCTGTTCTGTGACGTTTTGTTATAGTGTTCCTTGTTAAGTTACTTTGTGTTAAATTACATTACAAGTTACTTTTATGGAGCAAAGTGCACGTTACTTTGTGCAACAGTATTGTTGTTATTATGTTTTTTTGTGTAAATTACATTACGTTGCATCACTATTACGCCGTGTTTTGGAGACGATATTTGGCCGTGTCATATTACAGAATATCATCTGGTCGTATGTGAAAATGTGGTATTAAATCCAGGCAAACGCCGAGGATGTAACGGTTTGCAGACAACAGCTTAAACTGCCCCCCCACCCCTCCCTCCATTAGTGCGTGTCCCAGGGTCAGGCTGTCTATTTCAGTATGAAAGTCCTGCAGGCAGCCGGGTGACCCTGGAGGGTTCTGCTGCCTGTGAGATACCGGCCCTGGAATTAACAAACCTGCCCTCCTCATCCTTCACCCCTCCACTTCCACCCTGCTCCTCTTTTATCCATTTCATCACTCCTTCTTTCTGTCTCCTCTCTTCTGAGTCCTCTTCCCTTCCTCATCATGTTTGGATGACTTGTTTGTCCTCCTAATCCTTCTCTCTTCCTTTTCCTTCCTCGTCACTTTTTGTCATGGACTTCCTGCTCTCATCTCTCCTTCAGCTGAACAGGGAGGTTTAAACACCTTGTTTTGCTGTCATGTTGTATGCAGTCAAACATTAGTGTTCTCCAGAGAGAGAGAGAGTATTTTGGCAATTTCTGAACTATCCATATCTGTGTCAGAGGGGAATAAAAGCGGTTCACAATATCATAATTCAGACCAGGTACAGACAACTTTGTTAACGTTGGTTTTTGTGCCATCTGTTATTTGGTCTCTCCTTACGTTACTCTGAGATTCCATACTTTACCGTAAAAAGTCGGGTTACAAGCCGCTCCTACCTCCGGTCAGTGTCCCCGCTGTAGCAAGCTAGGAGCAGCGCTAGCTAGTGCTGCTGCTAGCTCCCTGCTGCTGCTGCTGCTACTGCCCGCGTCCCCTCTGCCCAAGTCGGGTGTCGAGCCTGGTCCCGCTACCTTCGGTGGTTTTCGGAGAGCTAGCGGAAGTTAGCGGGGAAGTGACGGAGCGCTAGCAGGAGCCCCAGCTGGCTACAGCGGGGAGCTAACGGGGACACTGACCGAAGGTAGTAGCGGCTCGTAACCCGACTTTTACGGTACTCGGTGTCATGGTGATGGCCTCAGAGTCCGCAGCACTTCATCCCTGCGCTTCCTTTTCAGATGTTGATGAATGTGTTCTGTCTCATGCCATTAGTGATAAACATGAACAATTAGAGACAAAAATGTGACAAAAGTCATGGGAGCCACCATGCCTCATAAACGTCGTATGAGGATGCTTTGAGTTTGTGGACATCCTGTTGTGTTTCACTCAGATGCCAGAAGGATTCCTTGTGCATCGGTATCAGACACCAAAGGGCCGTGACAAAACGTCGGCATTTGTCGCCCCGGGAATGAGAACGCTAATAGCAGTATTACCAGCAGAGGCATTCAGAATAGGTTATAATGAAGAGCTTTATGACACACACACACACACACACACACACAGATGAGCTGTGGTCGTTGAATTGCTTTTTTTCCAGCTCAGTCCTCTGGAACCAAACTCCTCATCCCAGACATCATTTCTCGCCAGCCCCGCTCTCTCTGCCTCTTCATCCTTTCTACTTTTACCAATCAGTGACACAGAGAAGGAGGTCATTGCTTGTCTCTGCTGAATACTGGCGCCATTATTCAAGCGTCTATATGTCTGTATAAAGTCAGAGACGTCCTCACATTCTGAATACCAATAAAACCTCTCTGGGTTTGCATTCAACCCGAGGTGTCTGCGAGTTATCGCTCACATTCACAGCGCCACATGCTGCAGTATTTAAGCCCTGCACTCCCACTCAGGTGTTGCCACTTATTCTGGCTCATTAGGCCTCTGCTCAGGCTGATGGGCGGGTGGAGCTAAACAGGGGGAATTTTGTGAGGTCGCCAAAACTTCATGAACCAATAACGCTCAGGAAACATTGCAGAATCTCTTTGGACTAAATCCTAATGTCCCCACGTAAGACCTTGAACCCTGAACCCTCGGGGACTTGAACTGACGTCACCTGGTAAATGGTTGAGTGTGAGAGACTGCAAGGGCTCGAAATAGTGTAAATAGGAATTGGACAGCACTTTACTTTGTATGTTATTAAGCTGTCATGGTAATGTGATATCATTACCATGACAGCTTAATAACATATTCTGCACAATTGTGGTTTTATTCTGCACTTGTTATGGATTTGAACATCTTCCAGGCTCTTACTTTACGAGATGGTAATCTATTTACAAATGTTTCGCCCCCTGGTGGTCAGTAGAGAGAATGCAGCTTCAACACATGAAGCATAAACGTGTATTAGGGCTGTCAACGAATAATCGAAATTCGAATATATATTCGAATAGTTGTTAAAAACTGAATTTCGAATGTGAAAATTAATATTCGAATGTAAAAAAAAAAAAAAAAAGTGTTTCGGAGGATAATTATCGTGAATCTGGCAACCCCCGCCGCGGCCGCGATGAAGTGTCCTCTTTGTGTGTGTGTGTGTGACGAGCCGTTCGGGGCAGAGTCTCTGACCCGGAGCAGACGTGAAGCTGGTTGAGGGGGGTGAAGTGAACACCTAAACTGAAGAATTTTGTATTTACACATATATTCGAATATATGTGTTTTTTTTTAAAGGAATATTCAAACGTCATTTTTTAGCAATTTTGACAGCCCTAACGTGTATACAACCAGAGGAGTCACCCCTGCTGGTCAGTAGAGAGAATGCAAGTTTAAGGCACTTCAGCATTGGCTTCACTTTTCATAGTCTGTGGTTTCTGCCTGGTAGGGAAACAGCATTAGTGCAGACTTCAGTATGTCTGATGTGCGATGTGCTGCCACCAACACAGTTGTATCGTCCATGCTGTTAGCACCGTTAGCTGCCAGCTCAGCCATCCACATGTCGAGAGTCGTGTGCAGATAAACCCGCGACTGCATGGGTTGTAGCGGCTGCAGTAGTGGGCCAATCACATGAAGAAATGTTCCAACAGTTTAGACTTCTTTCAGGTAGTTGGTGAATCCAGCAGCCCTCAGGTGTTCTGAAGCCAAAAAACAATCTAACACGATAATCAATCAGTTTAAAGAATGACTCAGCCTTTCAGCGGGGACTCTCTCACACGCATAGAGAATCTCTCTCCAGACCACAGATAAAGAGAAACAACAAACACACAGACAGGTTTTAGGTGTAACCAGTGTTTACTTCACAATCTGCGATTAGCAGGACTGTTACTTACCAATCACAGCCCAGCCTGGATGATGGCCAATAATGTCCTGATTTAGGCATACAACAGATGAGGTTTAACCAACTCCAATACTCTTGGGAAGTCTCATCATGATTTATCTCTTTAAAAAAAAGGAAAGAAACTGAAGACCGTTTAAAAAATTTGACAGCATAGTCAAAGTCTGGAATCAGTTTGTCCATTCTGGGGTACTGTAGAAACATGGCAGTTCAACATAGCGGACTCCGTGAAGAAGAATCTCAACTATCAAATATCAATATGAAGAGCTCATTCTAAGGTACAATTATTAGCTTATTATCAGGTGATTATACACTAAAAAAGACATGCTTATTAATCGGAAAGCCATTTCTGCCAATAGATGATGGTATTAAACAATGATGCACTCAAAACCGTAGACTGTATATAAGAATTGGATGTAGCCTTGAGTTCGGTGTGTTCGCGATCGCCATTTTGGCTTACGGCCGTCGCCATCTTGGTTTATTGCAGAAGTGTCCATATTTGGCGTGCAGAGGAGTGACGCCTGGGTACAGACTTCATGATTAAAAGAATAAACTCATGTTTACAATGTTTAACCAGGTAATAAAGAAGTAGAGTCATTTTCTCATAAATTTCGAAACAATCCGACTTATTTATGCAACCAGGCGAGTCGCCCCCTGATGGCCATTAGAGAGAATGCAAGTTTAAGGAACTTCCTCATTGGCTTCACTTTTCAGAAGTGAAGGTTGCCGCCTGATCAAAACCAAACAGTGAAGTGCTTCAACTAAAAGAATTGACAACAACATAAGAGAACAACTTCTATGTTGTTATTAATACGACATGTCTGTCCGACCGAGAGGTCTTTCCATTCCCCGTTATCAAAGTTTTTTTTTTCTTTATCTGAATCGAGGGTGTCGTATGATGTGCAAAAATGTGTAGAAGTAAAACTGGCTTGACTTTTTCTATTTGTACGGATAACTAAATTAAATATGATTAATTAAATTAGAACGAAATATAATGAATCAACAGCAGCTCAACAGTAGAAGAATTTCCTCTTCTGCAGAAGCGTTTTAGAAACCCACAGCTGTATCTGGAACTATGATTGTTTACACTGTTTTCAACACCTCCTCCAGCTCCCTCTCTTTCCCTCTCAGACGAATCCATTCTCGTCTCCCCACTCTGTGTGCAGCTTAATTGATCCGACTGCCTTCGGTCGGCCCGGCTGATTAATTGCACTGTGTGCCAGTGTTTTCGGGTTTTGAGATAGAGCAGAGCGAGCGAGGGGCGTTTTGATGAAGAGCAGTCTGAAAACAGAATAGAGAAAGTTAGTGCCGTAAATGGAGTTCAGGAACTCCATTATGAGTGTGATTACAGCTGCGTATGATAAAATGTTTCAGAATGATACTAGCAGTGACAGGCAGCTCCTCTTCTTTTCTAACTTTCTGTAAAGTGTTGGTGTCATTAGGCACAAGATTACAACTTTTGTTTGCACTTCAAACTAAAGTTGAATTGATAAAGACAAGTTTGATTCAGTAAACGCTGACATCACTTTGTAGTGTTTGACATTCAGCGTGGAGGTGGAGAGAGGAGGAGGAGGACACTTCGTCGCAGGGGGGGGGGGGGGGGGGGGGGGGGGGGGGGGGTGTAGCAGTAGTGTGTAGCATGCCGTGAATTTACATTTACGTTGAGATCGGTCGACCAATGACAGTTCTCTCTACAGTCAGAGCTTGCGCAAGAAGGTGGAACGTGAGGGAGATACCATTTCCAAAACTTGTAAGGGGGTAATAACTATTTTCCCCGACGTAGCAAAATCCCGGACGTTTTTGGAATCCCTGCCGGACGCTTTTTTTAGGTCTCGAAAAGAGGACATGTCCGGGAAAAAGAGGACGTCTGGTCACCCTAGCTAACATCACCTGGCCGGCGCGGGCCACGGTGGTGACGCGTCATCAACGCGGGACACACGTTTACGCTCTAGGAGGACCCGGTGTGTCCCACAGTGCCAGGTCGGAAAGTTTCAGTGCCATCACCTGGCCGGAGTTATTTCTGACCTGGAAATACTTTTATTATGAGTATCTCGCTATCACCTGGATTGGTTTTTGGATTGGATTACTAATGAGTGTTAATGTTGGAATAATGCTTTACTAAATGATGAATTCAGTGTTTATTCATGCTTTACTAATGCTACATAGTGTGTACTTATTATAAAGTGCTACCAAAAATGTCATAATTTTTATAAATGTTCTCATTCATCAAAATGTCATCCAGTTCATAAAATGTCCCCCACATGCCAAATACATTTCCTCAATTAAAAAAAGTATTGACACTGTAGAGTTCTAGACTTTGGGTGCTGATGCGGGAATAATGGAACAGGGTCCGATGAAGTTATGATAAAGAATATTTAATCAAAAGAGTGTAATGACAGAACAGGTTATGCTTTTCGATCGATCGAGCTCTTCCTAGTCTACCAGTGCAGTCCGTCAGGAGTTCCTCGCTGGTCGGCGGTGGCCAGGAAAAGAGGATGTTTCTATGAAATTAGATAGTCTTATTCTCGGGGGCTTAGAGACCCCCCCCCCCCCCCCCCCCCCCCCCCATTTCTTCTTCTCCTCCTTCCTCTTCGGTAGATCCTTAAAGTCAGTTCTCCAGCTCCGCCCCTCAGGCGAGTCAAGAGAACTACAATTCCTTAAAGCGACATTACATGCATCATCTAACATTTTAATCATTAATAAAAACAGTGACCTACATATGCATGCTATTCATAATAATATCCCTTATTAATTATCATATTCCATGCATTGTAATGTACACCCAAACAACTTCTCATTTTACATTGTACCAAGTCCAAAAATGACGAACTTGGTTCTAAAAACCCTACAATCCCTCTCTTTATACTATTCCATAGTATAAACACCAGTAATTCTTTATTCACCACCCACAGTGCATGCATCTTAATCCTATGGAAGAAAAAACTTCTCCCCCCCTCCCCCCTCTAAACTGTATATATCAGTGTGGTTCTATTCATCACCCAGGTACAAAATCTTAAAATCAGGAACAGTTATGTGCATTGTATGTCTGTCTACGTGTGTGTACGACTCTAATGTTCTTGGGGGTGCTGGATGTGTGTCTCCCCGTGCACATTCTATAAACTCTGATGCCGGCCCTCCAGGCCTCTCCATGGTCTGCTTCGGTCCTAGTACTCCATTTGTCGTTCCTCTCCATCTCCAGAAATCACCAGTATCTTGGGAAAAGATCAACACAACAGGTTCAAAACACTGCATCATGGTCACTTAATCCAAACCTCAGTGTGTTGTTTTATTGCTAAAGTTGTATGATACTTCTCCATACTACCTGCACCCAGCGGGTCGTAGCTCACTGATGTGAAGTCTCTCGTACTGACAGAAGCATGGTGGAGGTCGGTAATGAAGTGACAGGTGCCGCTGTGAAAGAAAGCTTAGGGGCACAGAGAGGTCTCCGAGCTGGTCTCTGCTGCTCAGGAACTCTGGCTCAGGGGATCACATGTTAATACAGTTCTTTCATTAATCACTCAGTTTCTTTCTCATCTAATTTCTCCTTTCTTAATACTTTCTCTCCCCAATCTCCGCATCTACGCCACCACTAACCCTTCCTTCAACTTCCACAATCCATCTTCAACTTCCTTTTTCCATAATCTTCACCATGTCATAATACTCTGGGGGTGGTGGTGAATGTAGTATAACATCACCCACGCTCTGCTCTTCCACCTCCACTTCCACCTCGACTTCGGGAGCCATCAACGGCATCATCAACCGCTGGTCCTCCCTGGTTAGAGCAGTGGAAATCAATCGGGTTATCAGAGTTCTTAGACATGGGACACAGCAACATCCACAGAGTACTAAAATTGCTATCATAATACCCACTGTAGTAATAACTGAAAGGAATAATTGTTCATACTTACCGAACCATCTTTCTATGAAGTTTGTGAACTCGTTGTCCACTCCTGAGTTCCCAGCCAATTCGTTGCTAAGTGAGGTAAGCCCTGCTAAGGCCCTGGACACTGAACCATCGGGGGCAGTGTTGTTAGGAATAAACGTGCAACACATTAACCCAAACATTTTGCACACCCCACCCTTCTCAGCGAGCAATATGTCCAAAGCCATTCTATTTTGAAAGGTCATAAGAGACGTTTTCTCTAATTGTTCCAGTATCCCCTTGATTGCGTCCCTGCTGTAATTAACAAATCTCTGCTGGTTATAATAAATGTAATTTATCCAATCTACGTTTTTATTCATTGTGGGCCATATGAAAATAGATTCAAATCCAGCAGCTATTTGATTCCGAGCCTTGAATTCATCAGGCACTCCCCTGGGTACTCCGATGCTGTCCAAATAAACATGGCTGTCAAATGAGGCGGACATAATATTTCTACGTCTCCTGTGCAATTTACCTCTGCTGGATGACGCTGAACTAAGCAGATTTAAAGAATCTCCTTCTAATGGGATTATCGTTACAGGCATAATTAATCTAACTAACGCACAGGTTCCTGTCCAATTCCTTGGGAGATAATCTCTGAGCACCTTACCACCACAGTACCACCAAACATCTGCTCTGGCCATCATGTGGTCACCTACCATACCGCTGCTGATGCTGCTCTTCTCCTCTGCGGTAACATTAACGATAGTGTGGCAGTGTCTCAGGTTTCCCACACGGACTGAACCTCGCGAACTGTGAAGGCAAGTGTAGTTGCCTTTGTAATATGTAAACACTGGAGGGTGCACTGGGGGAACTGCTGGAAACAACAAAGCAAGTGTGTTACAATTTAGTCCAACTTTGTTCTTAAACAGTCCAAGCATGCATTTGAACCCCCTGGGATCATTTTCAGGGTTCAGTGCAAACGGCACTGTTGCCAACTGCGGCCGTCCTCTCGCACACACCAAACAGTCTGGCCGTTTGAGCTCTCTGGCAGTGTATAACAGCCAGTTTAGCCAGGTGTTGGACTCACTAAAGCCCATCTCGGTTTCAATAGTTTGTCTCACATTTGTTATATTAAGGTATTTAATTACGGAGTCTGGGTCATCCCCCACTTGCATACTTGTCTTTGAAGACTTGTCAGTTGGTTCTACTACGTCTATATTAACTGTATAATAATCTCCTGTGGTGCTCTCTATCCCTAATTTGTAGTCACCAGAGATTTCTACTTGCGGGTTGTTTACAGTTATCGTGACTACGTTGCAATGATATCTGGACTTTTCCTTGTTTGGACATTGGTTGATTTGACCTGTTATAGAGATTACCCCACGTCTTTTATGATCCGGATTATACCAGCCCTCAGGGTTGGTACTTGTAAAAACATCGCTCCAATGGCAACTACCTGTGCATAAATATTTGTGATGGAGTGAGTTAGACCATATTACCGCATCTATTGATTTAACGCCACCTTGTGGACAGCCTCCCTCACGGCACAGGTCAAAAGATCCCACACATTGTTGGCCCACTTCACAACGGAGCTTAATTGGGCCCCGGTTATCATGCCCATCTCGCCTCTCTCGGAAGTGTATTGTGGCCACCTGTGTGGGGTCTATCTTGGTGTAATTGTAACTTGCATATTTCGCGTCCTGTAATTCTATGAATTTTTTAATGTCCCTCTCTTCCTGGACCTTGCGCCAGATAAAGGGAAACATCAACAGGCATGTTACAAATGCTGCACCGATGCAGTACTGGATGACTGTATAATCGCTTTTCTCACTTGTCTTGCTTCTCCTTGGGTCTTTCATTTTGGTCAGAATTTCCCTCCTTCACCGCAGCGCCTCCGGTGGTTGGTTCTGGTACTTTGGCTGGCGGATCTGCAAGTAAACAATGGGTTAGATGGTGCCACTTGGTCTTAGTGTGGCCTCTTACCTGGAGTGCGTGTGAAGTCCTTGCAACGACTTCAAATGGCCCAATCCACCTCGGCTCAGTCCACTTCCTTCTGTGGACCTTCAGCCTCACCCAATCGCCTGGCCCCACTGATGGCACGTTCCCGTCAGTAGATACCGTCTGAGCTCTGGCAACCTGTCGGGAGAGAACTTTGATCTGGTCAGACAATTTCCCAAAATATTCCCTCTCTTCTACCTGTAGTATGTCCAACACTGGACCGTCTCCCAGCTCTCTTCCTGGGCTGGGCATCGGTCTTCCTGTCAATAGTTCATGGGGAGAAAGGAAAGTTCCCCCTCTTTTCGAGGACCTCATAGACATTAATGCTAAAGGAAGTGCATCAAGCCAGGTCAACTTTGTTCCATGACATATCTTAGCGATCTTAGATTTAATCGTTCGATTCGCTCTCTCGACTATCCCCTGTGATTGCGGATGATAGACTGCTCCGTGTGCGTGTGTGATACCTAAATATCTCTCTACTTCCTGTAAGTGTTTGTTTGCAAAATGTGTGCCGTTGTCAGACCTGATCTTTCTTGGAACGCCATATCTTGGAATCAGCTCATTCTTCAACCATTTCACAACTGTCTTTGCGTCTTCTTTCCTACAGGGGATGGCTTCGACCCATCTGGTGTATCTGTCAATCATCACGAGCAGATATCTGAATCCCTTCTTCTTGTTTTCTGCGCCCATGTCTGTGTAGTCGATGCATATTTCTTTGAAGGGGGCGTCTGGGACTGGGAATGCTCCTTGAGGACTTTTATAAGGTCTTTTCTCTCCGAAGTCATTGCAGGTGGGGCATTCGTGGTGGTAGAGCTCTACCATCTCCTTCATGTATGGGTGCCACCAAAGGATGGAGACTTCTTCTCGTGTTCTTCTGGGGTTCACGTGAGATGGCCCATGTGCCTGCTTGATGAGTCCTTGACACAAACCTGCGGGTGCCACTAGGCGGCCATCATGTGACCTCCAGAGTCCATCATTCTCTTTGGCTCCTCTCTGTATCCACTGGTTCTTCTCATATGCTCCCGCATTGTCCTGCATGATCTTGATGTCCTCCATCCCAAGTCTAGGGAGCTCTGGAGTAGCTATGGCTGTAATTTGTTTCCCATAGCCTCCTGCCTTCTTAGCTGCGAGGTCGGCTGCCTCGTTTCCTTTTGCTACTGATGACTGATCGTTCTGGTGTCCTCTACACTTCATAACTGCTACTTTGTGTGGTAGCAGGATGGCTCTCAGCAGTTGTTCTAGCTGTTTTTTATGTTTTACAGGTGTATTTGCTGTAGTCAGGAATCCTCTTCTCAACCACTGGGGCCCATCGACATGCACAGCTCCATGTGCATAAGCTGAGTCGGTGTAAATGTTCACAGATCGTCCTTGGGCATGTTCCAGTGCAATTATCAGTGCCACTATTTCTGCTAGTTGTGCCGATGCTGGCTGTTGAATGATTCCTGCTGCAATGGTTGTGTGTTTCTTCCCTTGCTGCTGCACTACCGAATAAGCAGCCACATTTCCTTCTTTTCCTCTGTGACAGCTTCCATCTGTGAACAGTGTTAGCTCAGGGTTGTCCAGGGGTTCTGCCTCCAGATCGGTCCTGATCTTGAGGTCTGTTCTTGCAATCTCTTCACAGTTATGGGGCTCTTGTAGATTCACATCCAGTCCATCTGCCATGTTGGTGGGCTCATATGAAAATCTGATGTGTGGCTGTTGTAAGACTTTTGAAATCTTACTCTGTCTTGTCGCTGTCATGGTGAATGCACTTGAGGTCAGGTAGGCGAGCACGCCGTGTTCTGTGTTAACCTTGAGCTCGTGGCACATTACCACATGCGCTGTTTTTTCAATTGCTTTCTTCAGGGCTGCCAAGTGTCTTGTGCAACCTGCGTGGCCCTTTTCTATGTGGTCCAGCTGTGAACTGTAATACATCAGTGGTCTCCGACCTCCCTCCTTTTTCTGAAACAATACTGTGGATACCATCCCATTTGATTCAGAAACATCCAGGTGGAAGGGTGCGGTATAGTCAGGTGTAGCGAGCTTTGACGCTTGGCCAAGTTCCTGTTTTGTCTTTGTGAAAGCTACTTCTGCTTCAGGTGTCCATGTTAAGACGGCCCTCAGGTTTCTGTTCCCTGCTTCAGTCAACATGTCTCTGAGTGGTTGTGTGAGAGACGTGTAGTCCGGAACGTAATGTCGGCTGTAGCCTAGTCAGGCCGAGGAATGACAACATGTCCTGAACTGATGTTGGTTTAGCAGCACTCAGGATAGCTGATCTCTGTCCTGCAGATAGCGAGCAGGAATCTCCTGATATCAGTCTTCCCAGAAATGACACCGTTCTTCTGGCAATTTGTGTCTTGGAGCGCGTCACTTTGTAGCCTGCTTTGGCCAGCAGGGTCAGTAAGTCTTTAGTCACTCTGAGGCAGACTTCAGCGGTAGGTGCGGCCAGCAGTAGATCATCTACGTACTGGACAAGGACTGTGTCTTTGGGGATGATGAGGCCTTTGAGGTCTTGCTTCAGTGCTGCGTTGAATAGTCCTGGGCTATCTCTGTAGCCTTGCGGCATCCTGGAGTAAGTGTATTGTTTGCCTTCAAAGGTAAAAGCGAACATGTCTCTACTTGCTTCATCAAGGGGCAGGCAAAAGAAGGCGTTTGCCAAGTAAATTACGGTGAAGTACTGTTGCCTTGGTGACAAACATGCCACTGCTGTATATGGATTTGGTACTTGAATGTTCTGGGAAACTGTGGCTTGGTTGATAGCCCTGAGGTCGTGCACCATTCTCCATCCTCTGTCGCCAGACTTGGGGACTGGCAGTATAGGTGGGTTCCAGTTGGACTTTGCGTCAATTAGTACACCTGCTGCGTACAAGCCATCAATCGTCTTTCTTATGCCATCTCTTTGCTCTGGCTTAAGGGGATATTGGTGGCGCCATATTGTGTCTTGATTTGGCTTCAGGGTCATCACCACTTTATGTTGAGTGGTATGCCCAACATCATAGCCCCCTGTTGACCATATTTTGAGTGGCACTTCTTCCAACATTTCATCTGCAGCGGGATGGTTTGAATGTTCTCTGCCATGATTTCTATCCAGCTCAATCTGTTGGAGCTGTCCCTTGGAGTCCGAGCTTTGATGGATCTTCCAATATTTTTCATCTGGGGTGTGACAAAGGTGGGGGTCCGCGGTAGGAATCCACCTTTCCTTTGAGATTTTCTTCATCATGGGGCCGAGATTTCTTGCTTCATGTCCTGCTCCTATCATCAGTGTAATATGTGGGGCGGAGCTTGGCTGTAGCGCATACCAGTTCTGTTGTTCAGGGGTCAGCACGACTTCTGCTGCAACTCCTTCTTTGGCCACTATTATGGCTCCCACTCTGATGATTTCAGTTTCGCCCTCCTCTTCATCCCAGGCTTGTTGGTAGGCGGCGTCGTCAGTGGTGGTATAGTTATATGTACAGTGATAGGGATCTTCTGGCATGACATATGGGTGTTTATCCATAATCCAAGATTTCCAATTCATATATTCTTTGATTAGACCAAAAACTTCTGGGGTTTCTGGCTGTAATTGAGACCAGTACACTCTGGTTGAGCTCACTGCACTTGGTGAGGTGTCAGGGGCCATGAACATTACTCTGTCTCCAGCTTGTTGGGGCCCCAGCACCAGTCCTCCTGGGGCTGTCATGTAGAGACCATCTGGAGAACACAGAACTGAGATGCCCAGTTTCCTCAACAGGTCTCTGCCTGCAAGGTCAATGGGTGTGTTTGGGGCATGGAGGTAGGAATGTTCGAGGATTGTTCCTCCCACTATAGTCTTTAATTGCTTTGTGAAATATTGTTTTTGTGGCGTTCCCGAGTACCCTACCACTGATAACGTTCGAGTGGAGAGCGGTGGTACTGCATGATGTAATTTGGCAATGCAGGATGCTGAGGCACCGGTGTCCACCATTAATTCCTTATGCTCTCCGTCTATGACACAGGTGATAACAGGTTCTTTCCCATGTGGAACCATTATACCCTGCGTCGGGTCCTCTGGGCCTCGTCATTGTTCACCCTCATAATCCTCTTCTTCTCTCGCAGGCATTTGGTTCTGATTTGGCATACTGTGTCTAGGTCCTCCTCCTCTCCATCTCTGTCTGCCTCTCTGTGGGCCTCTAGGTGGGCCTCCTCCAGGTCGGCTGTAGCAATCTCTAGCCCAATGTCCACTTTTCCCACAGTTATAACAGCACTCATCATTTTTTTTGTTTTCTTGTTCCTTCTGCCAACGAGGTTGGTCGTCACGTTCCTTCATAGCTCTGGCCACTGCTTCGTCAAACTGGATGGCTAGGTCACTCGTAGCCGACATCTGTTTCTGCACTTTTGGTCTTTTCTTCGCAGCCTCTCCGTCTTTCTCTGCTATTGTCATTTTCAGCAGTCTCCTTTCCATCTTCTGGTCGCCTGCCATCTCTTCTTCTCTATCTTCATTATATTGATTGATGTGGTGGGTGATATGTTCTCCCCACGTCTCCAACGTGGCAGTCCTAATGCCCACTGTCCGTCTCATACACTGTTTTACTGTGGGCGGGAGACCCTGGACAACTGCATTCATCCATAGTCTCAGGGAAGTCTCATCTTTATCATGTCTTGAGCCCGTAGACAGTTCCCACTCTTCAGCAGCTCTCCTCAGGTATATCGATGCTTCTTCTTCTTTCTTGTACTTGATGCTATCCAGATTAGCCAGGTTGGGGATATAGGGCCAGTGTGTTCTGATTGCATCGAACAGTGCGGTACCGATTGTGTCTAATTCTCGGCTGTCTGTTAAGTTTTGGCAGCCCGCCTTTCTCTCCAGTTCCTGCAATTCCCCCAGGCTGGAGCACTGCACCAGAATGGCTCTCATGTCTCCCACAGCCAAGGGGGTTCCGATGGTGGCTGCATTCAATGCCTTGATCCATGGGGTTCCTCCTTTGGCCAGAGGGGGGAGCTTTTCAATAATGTACTTCACATCCTTGGGGTTATATGGTTTGTACTGTTTCCCGCCATTGCTCAAGGTCAGGACTGGGGTCTGGAAGGCTGGTGCTTCCTGTCTCTTGGCTTCCTCTTCTCCTGATGACGGCACTTCCTGGTACACCCTCCTTTCCAGGGGTCTCAGGACTCTTTCATCTTGCTTCTCATGGGGGTGGTCTGCACTTCGTCTACACCACATGTCTGCTGGAACTGCTAGTTGGCCAGTGAAGTCAAAGTTCATGGGGCTCCTGAATCGAGGCGAAGGGGGGCTTGCCGTCGCATGGGGCCTTGATCTGGCTCCTTCTCTGTCTTCTGAGGTGCTTGATCCAGCATCCTGGTTTGAACGGGGTGGTGTAACCTGGATCTGGTCTGGATATTCGTTGGCAAGATGGGTTGATGTTGGGTTTGGGGCGGGGCTTCGAGGCTGGTTTCTGTGTGGAGGCAGAGTTCTGGATTCTTCTCTCTCTTCGGATATGGATGGTGATGGTGGGCTGCTAGGGGACCTCAAAAGGACCCGTCGTTGTTCCTGTGGTTTTTGGTACTGTCGTTGGTACTGCGGTTCCTCCCAGCACTGTCTGTGTGCTTGGCTTTGGCTGTGATGACCAAGATATGAACCCTCTAGATTCATCTCAGTGCCTCCAGTCGCACCCTGTGACTGTAGAAGGAGCTCGTCATGTGTCTGGGGGCTTGGTAGGTGGGGGCTGTCTGCTAACTCTGACTGAACTCTCCTGTTTCTCTTCTTTCTCAGCATGTCCTCTTCCTCTCTCATGAACTGTTCTTCTTTTCTCCGCTCACTTGTCTCACCTAAGACTCTCTCCATACATGCAACCTTTTCCGCTAATTTTTGGAATTCGCTGTCAACCAGGGAGCTGCGATCATCTTCAACCTCCACAGTGCCTCCCTTAATTTTCACTATCGGGGCCATGGTGTATGGGGCCTCTTTAAAAGGGTTGCCGGCTCTGTATGGTGGGGGGTGTCCAGTTAGGTCAGGGTAGATGGACTGGGTGGGGAGTGGGCGCGATGGCTGGGAGGTACAGACTGCCTCTGATGGTGGCTGTGTCATCTCCTCCTTCGGGGTTGCTTCTTCCAGCGGGGTCTCCTCTTGGATCTTCTTTGGGGTGTTAGCTTCAATTAGCGCCATGCCATGGAACAGCAATCGTGCATCTCTGATGGCTTTGTCGGAGTCAACCACAGCCGTTGTGGGGAACGCGAACCATCCTTTCCCTTTCTGCTTGTTTTTAGCTGCTCTCTCTTTCAGCTGGAGCGCTTTCATCAGCCCCATCTTCTGGTCCTTGCTGGGTCCCTCTGGGCTTATGAAATCCAGTAAACCCTCAGCATGCCATGCTTTGATGTGTTTTCTCAGTCTCCTGTCTGTCTTCTCCTGTCTTCCCTTGTCCGTCATGTTTAGGGCTGCATCACATGCTTCATTAAGCCACGCTGGGGTATCCATTGGACCAAACATCTTGGAGGGATCAGGTGCTGACGTTGGCTTATATAAGGAAAATGTAAATGTAGAAATAAAATAACAAACACTATGTGTCTAACGTGCAAATGTGGTGTAGTTGGGAGAATACAATTGGTTAAGTTATGGGGAAAAAATGCTTCACACTGCCAGAGCTGGTAAACAAGGAAAAAGATTTCACTGCAAACAACCTGGACAAAAGGAACACAATATCACACTGCGATTGAACAACAAAGCCACTGATCACACTGCGATTGAACAACAAAGCCACTGATCACACTGCGATTGAACAACAAAGCCTGCCAGTATGATGTTTACAAAACTACAATTGTTCAAAAGATGTTTATTAATATACAACTACAGTTAATGTCCTCAATTATCTTTATGTGTAAATGTTTTAATCCATTAGCCTCTATGCTGTCTAAAGTATGTGTCAGCTGTGTGTGTAAACAATCCTGTTATTGTTCTAAGTGTCAGTGTCAGTGAGGAAATACCCCTCCAACCTCTAGAGGCGCTATTATATTTAAGATATTTCCTGTTTACTTAACACATGAGGTCCCACGCTTTTTTCTTCCTTGATTCCACTTTTAAATCAGTCTATCGCATTCACAACTTGACTTCTCTGTGTATATTCTCCTCTAATTAGTTATAATCTCGTTTTCTAGCTTTCTTGCCGCAGACCGCTCTCGGCTCCAGGCTCAAGGCTTCTCGGCTCACGCGTCGTCTCCTCAAATTTTTAATTTCGTTTTCTAACACTGAATCTCCGCTTCCCTCTTCTAGCTCGTGTCGTAGCATACAACTAACAAAATCCTATAAGTACTTGGCTCCTCAAACCAGCTGAAGACGTCAAAACTAAGCGCCGGTCTCGTCCCTTTCGCGGAACTAGGATATGTTATTAATGTACAACCACGTAGCTATTGACTGGCAGGGTCCAGGCGTCGTGTATTTCAGATTTTAATTGATGGCGCATATGTTCAGATCCTAGGGGTTATTCTCGGAGTATTTAAAGACTACTAAGAACCTGCCGATTCAAAGCGTAACTCTAAAACTGTTGCCGTATCAGTAATCCCTACTGTAAAATATTCTATATAGTACAGGCCTCGCCCGGTCTCTGTAACCTGAACAATTCTGGCACCTTACTGCAAATTTGCATCCATACATGTGATACTACACCGCGTAATACAACTATTGCGGTTAGTTCATTTATTCTGGGAGTCAATTGTTTTTGGATACACCGGAAGGAAAAGACGCCAGAAAAAAATCAGCGCCGGTCCGCCATTGTTCAACCACGTGACCTCACGCTACACAATTCTTCTCAAAACACAGCTGATTACTACGCTTTACAAACAACGCACGCAGCCTTCCATTCAACATATAATCACATACAAACCGCACGTATTACAACAAAGCTTTTTCACGCACACTGCCAGCTTTCATTCAACATATAACGCACAAACATAAGCCTGCTTATCATCTCACTCTCAACAATTATACTATGTCGTGTTTTCACGCTAATAATTTTAAATCCACGTCTGACCGGCCTCTCCAAACTCACGACTAATAATCCTAAAACTACCTACGTAAGGTTCGATTAAACAGGTCCTTAAATACCTTTATTTCGGGGCCCCCGTGAGTTGAGAAAAAGTGGTCTGCGTGGTGGGTCCAGAATGAGGTATCCCCGCACCGGAAGCTCCTCAAAGTCCTGCCGTGGTCGCCATAATTGTAGAGTTCTAGACTTTGGGTGCTGATGCGGGAATAATGGAACAGGGTCCGATGAAGTTATGATAAAGAATATTTAATCAAAAGAGTGAAATGACAGAACAGGTTATGCTTTTCGATCGATCGAGCTCTTCCTAGTCTACCAGTGAGTCCGTCAGGAGTTCCTCGCTGGTCGGCGGTGGCCAGGAAAAGAGGATGTTTCTATGAAATTAGATAGTCTTATTCTCGGGGGCTTAGAGACCCCCCCCCCCCCCCCCCCCCCTTTCTTCTTCTCCTCCTTCCTCTTCGGTAGATCCTTAAAGTCAGTTCTCCAGCTCCGCCCCTCAGGCGAGTCAAGAGAACTACAATTCCTTAAAGCGACATTACATGCATCATCTAACATTTTAATCATTAATAAAAACAGTGACCTACATATGCATGCTATTCATAATAATATCCCTTATTAATTATCATATTCCATGCATTGTAATGTACACCCAAACAACTTCTCATTTTACATTGTACCAAGTCCAAAAATGACGAACTTGGTTCTAAAAACCCTACAACACTTTCAATGTCATTGTTCTCATTGTCTAAAACTGTCCACCATTTGAGATCTAGAGCCGGTCCTCACAAAGCTGCAGGCCCTCTAATAGCCACGAGATGCTGCTCCAGGAAAACCTCTCTCTGCAAATAGGAAATCAATACAGTCCATACACAACCAGATCATCTCTCCTTAGATCATATATATTTGTATGAAGTCTGAGGGATGCTTTTCTGTACAAATGTTGCATTAATGGTAAATTAAAGGAGAAAGTTGGATAATTTTTTAGGTTTTCAATGAATTTATCCTGCTCCTAACTACCTGAGCACTCCAACATGGCTCGATGCCATCGAACTTATCAGAAACACATGAAAGAAACTTATCGGTAACTGTGCAGTTCAAGTAAAAAACAAATAAGGCTCCTGTTCTGAAGAGCTCACTTGAAATGCTTTGTATTTTGATCATATTTATTGAACATGCTGTTGGTTTTGACTGTCGGCCAGTACGAGCAAACATTACGAAACAGTGAAGTTTCCATTTTTCTCTCAGTGACAGTCTGAGTCACCAGGTTCACCTTTCAACAGCAGCCGCGTTTCAAGTTTAATCAGAATAATCGCAAAAGCTCATCAGTTCTGAGAACACGGTATTTGTTTGTGTTACGTGCCGGGCAGGGCGCCTCTGTGTGTGCTGTCTCCCCTCCTGCCTTTCTTTCTCTCTCCCTCCCTTGTGTTTCTCTTCGGGTGCCAATAAGGTGATTGGTTGCCACCTGTGCCGGCCAGTCATGCTGCTCCTGGGTTTCCACAGACTTCAAGCTGGAGAGTGTGGCCCACAGAAAGGCTATAAACTTTAAATAAAATAAAAAAATTAAATGTGTGTGTGTTTAATATACCAGTATGGCAGGTAAATAAGGAAGCAACGTTTGATTCACATGCTTGATTTAAATACTAACTCACTCATAAAAGAAACATGCACTTTATTAATCCCCTTCTCTGCATTTGACCCATCCCTGGATGGGGAGCAGTGGGCAGCCCTGTGAGGCGCCCGGGGAGCAGTAAAGGGTCAGTGTCTTGCTCAGGGACACTTCCACATGTGAGCTATGGGGGGACTGGGGATCGAACCGGCTACCTTGTGGTTGCGGGACGACCACTCATCCCCCTGAGCTACAGCCGCCCTCTCAAACTGGTGATTGCACATGAAGTGCCACTTACCATCCGTTTATCATAAACATCACGTTAAAAGTTTTTTTTGAAATTATACTACAAAAATGAATTGTAAAAAGGCAAACAAACTAAAGCCAAATGAGAAGGAAAAAATGGCTACCATCGTCTCATGGTTTAAAAATGAAAAATACACGTTCCCAGTATGTGTCCCTGTGTTAATGGATCGTATAGCTGTACCAGGCGGGAACCTCCGGTTCTGGCGAGTGAAGTCTTATAACTTGCATTATCTCTACTGACCAACAGGGGGGGAATCCTCTGGTTGCAAAAAGAAGTCTGGTTGTATAGAAGTCTATGAGAAAATCACTCAACTTCTCTCTTGATTTATTCCCTTAGTAAACATTGTAAACATGAGTTTGTATCTCAATCTCTAGTTTCAAGTCTTCTTCAATACAGCATGATGTTCATTTAGTAAACTGGGATTAAAAAGTCCCTGCCACTACCAGAGACGTGTTAGCGTGTATTCATTATTGGATGCCTGGTGTAGCGTCCGGAAGAACTTAGTCAAACAACTTCTCTCGTTCTCGGAATTTATTTTCCTTGATCACAAGTAAAGTAACAAGTGCTGCAGTCTTGATATCAGGGAGTCGTCCAGTCAACACGCAGGTTGACCGTCCAAAAACACCCCGAACAGCCAGAAGTTCGGCTCTTTAATACACGGTTTTCCGTCATGAACATCTAACATTTCTATCGGCTCTAACATTTCGAAGAGGAGGAGAATCGCGTCCTCATCTTTTCTCTCCAAGGCTGGAACGTGCAACGACCAGTCTGCTTCCACAATGTCAACATACTGATAAACAGGTGTGAGTGTTGTAGTGCAGAGCGTGGAACCTTGAGGAACGTTTCTCACAGAAACTTCTCAGACAGTATCTGTTAAACTGACCTCGCACAACCTGAACTCTAATAGACATAAGAATAATGAAATGAAGAATATCTACAGAATATAAGGATTTATATTATCAATCCCCCATTTTTACATAATTTATTATGTAAACTAAACAATAATATAAATCTACAAAAATGAGCTAAAATGATCAGTTCATACCTATGTGTGTGTTATTTATCTCACGGAGTGGAAATCTCTAAACAGACATGGACTATATCAGTTCATAACTATGTGTTTGTTACTTATTTAACATACGTCACTCCTACACATTCCAAATATGGTACCTTCCGGCTGTAATCCAAGATAGCGACGGCAAAATCACCAAACACTTCACTTGCCAAAATGTATATCCCAACTAATTTCATAGTCAATATGAATTACCGATGTGCCTTACTAACAAGCTAGCTGGCTAGCACTAGCTGGTGACTTGTGCTAACGGTACATGGTCCCTGCAGGTCTTTTCCAGCCCTCCCCTCACCCATGGTCACTTCTGGCTCCAAGAGCACAACATGTTGACGAACAAAATGCCAAACTTCAAAACCTCAAACCAATGTGTGACGTTCCAGTGACTATGCTACTTCTTATATACAGTCTATGGTGAGTACACTGGCAACATGATCCACACTACTCAGGATTTCATGTTACGTGCCACGGATTTAAACATGGTGACCCACAACACAGGTAGTAATGTGGCAACAAAGGTAATGAAGACAAAGACCGCTTGCTAGTAAACAGGGATGTGAACAAACTTACATTTTTTATGAGAAATATTGAAAGTGAACATTACTTTGGTCGTGCACCTTCACATCAGCTTTTGTTGGTCAGGTTAGACATTAGACTGAGAATAATCTTTCATGGTTGCCAGAAGAGTTTACTTTTCATTGACAGATGAATTTGTGCCATATCTCAAACTTAGGCTGCGGTCGAATAGTCCATTTTGGTTAGGAACCTTCCTAACTGAGTGAAATGACCTGAAGTACCTAAGTGGCCGCCATGATAAGTGCCGGTCGAATTGTCCAAACGCAAAGGAAAGGAGCTTCAATGCTTCCTAATTTATCTCCTTTAGCATAGGAACCACTGGACCTTCCTTACGAAAGGAAAGGAGATAATGCCGACCCACAATTCCTTGCGGCGGCAACATTTAAAGTGACGTATCATTCGGCCGTTCACGAGTACAGACGATCATGACCGACACACGCAGATCATGTAAATAACTGTTGCTATAACTTGGAAACACTTTCAATAATCTGTTAAACCTGCTGGCAAACTAAAAACGTTACGTTGCTGAAAAGTGCTGTAAAGTGATCAAACTGACGTATTTTATGTTCTATCTGGTGTTGAACTGCAGCTTCAGCCCTCATTCTTTTATTTTATTTGACTTCAATTACAGAAGCTTTAGTGAAAGAGTTAAACTGGACGAGCTCTTCAGTCTGAGTCATGTTTCTGATTAAAATCTTTTTAATCAACTATTTTGTCACATTACAATAAAACATATCAAGTCAACACGAGTTGTGTGATGTTTCATAAACTGTTGTATGCATATTTTTTATGATCAGATTATAATCTGCATGTAAATAAACCATAACAACATAAAGGGATATGAGACACACATATATGACACACATCGTTTGTGGGATAACGTATTTAATTCAGCATGTTTGAAACTGAACAAAGAGACAGTTTTAGTAGCTTTGTACGTTGGTTTCACTTTCATATTCCTTCGTTCATTTCTATTTCAACCTCGTTATTAAAGTAATACTATGAACCGGGTTGTTTATGTCGTTATGACGCAACACTGTAAGAAGACGGACGAAGTATATAAACTGCGCTTTTTGTAGTCCTTCTTCAGAACATTGTAGTTTCACCGCTGGCTACAGACTGATGTCACTAACATGCGCCTGCCATCGCGTCATAACTACGTCGCTTAGTGAAAGTGGAGTCGGATTTGCCAAACACCGCGATTGTCTTCTCCTAACTCCTTATGAATTCTCCTTCCCATCTTTCCTTAACCCCGTGACGTTTTCCACAGAGGTTAAGGAAAAGTGCTTAGGGTTAGACGTTAGGAGGTAATTATTTGACTATTCGACCGCAGCCTTATCCTCATCTTTCACATCAGTCTTTCTTATCACACTGATAACACAGTAAGCATGAAAACAATCAGCTGATCAACGCTGAAAGACAAAAACCCGGATTCAAACTGAGTGGAAAGTGGAATCAGAATCAGAATCAGAAACCGTTTATTCGCCAGGAATGTTTTCACACAATCTCCACCTCTCTTAACAGCTTTGTTGGAATTGGACGAAGTTCAAGGAAAACAAATGAAGCAGCCACAGTGGTTTGAGCCGAGCTCCTTGACTATAAAAGGGACGTTCAGCAGCAGCTGTGGACATATTCAGTCCAGCACAGAGTCCATTATGAGAAGTCTTGTGTTTCTGCTCTTGGTGGCTGTGGCCAGCGCTCGGGTCTTTGAGCGCTGTGAATGGGCCCGAGTGCTGAAGGCGAATGGGATGGACGGCTACCGTGGCCACAGTCTGGCCAACTGTGAGTATTAGACCACCAATCTGCAGATACTGTGTCTGGAGCTGAAATGATCACTCATTTGCTCTACATTTGTATTATTATTGTGCAAGATAATATCAGTTTTAAGGACCATTCCAGCCTACTCATTACATTTCACGTGTACTTTTTGCACATGTGTGTACTACATATTTGAAAAGCTTGTCGTACCAAAGAATGTACTGTAACATTAGAAGCTCCATGATATTTCTTCCACCTCAAGAGCTAGTTTCCATTTATTTTGATACAGTATGGAAATCAATCTTACAATCTTTATTAGCGGGAAAGTTGTCGTGGAGGTGGCTGGATTTTCCCAAATGGGTTTTGATGCCCAGCGTTGACCTTTCAGACAGGGGTCGTGTGTAGGTTTCCTCGTTGAGTTTTCAGGGTTCTCTATTTGCAGCTGATCTGTTTCTTCTTCAGGGGTTTGTCTGAGCAAGTGGGAGTCGGATTACAACACCAAGGCCACCAACTACAACGACTGGAACAGATCAACCGATTACGGCATTTTCCAGATCAACAGCCGCTGGTGGTGTGACAACGGCCAGGGCACGACATCGAATGCATGTAACATCAGGTGCAGCGGTCAGTGACAAACCACCACACCCAACACTTTAACTGCAGAGGGACATGTTCTTCCTATTGTATATTACTTGCCATGTTGTCAACGGCCTGGTTGCGTCTGATCTGCCACTAAGCTTTAAAAGTTGCAATAATCAGTATAGCGTTCCTAATATTAACAATAAATATAAATGTTCCTTATTATGTAAATGTCTCCCATAGATCATTCTTACTAACTCTGCAGCTCTAATGGCCTTTGTGTAGTATAATGCCCCTGTACTGCACTTTGGTACTAATGTCTGTAAAAAGCGCTGTATGAATACATTTTACTTTTAAAAGGACATCGTCAAAGATTTGGTGGCACCTAGCAATGGGATTTCCAAGTATGCGGTAACGTGAGCCGCCGAGGGCAGAACCATGGTAACACTGGTTCACTCAGAGGCCATCCTTGCCTTAAAAACACTGCTTTAGATGACTGCCTTTGATTAAAGACCCAGCTATTTCCTTCAGGGGCTGGTGGAGACCAAATCTGAGCTAAAAAAGAGTAAATATTCGACATTCCTTCATAAAATGGATCAAAAGCCCATTTATCCGACAGCCTGCTATCTCGAAAAACAAACAGCCATTCATCCAAAGGCCCATTGCTCAGAAAATCCACACACTCATTGCAATGAACAGAAATTCATGGCTCATTATTAAGCAGAATGATGTCATCAGAACTTACCGATTGCAAAATGTTTTGCACTAGGAGAGGTTAGTCTCGACAGTGGCCATTTATTTAGGCCAGAGAAATGGGCTTTCTGTTGAATGGCTTTTTTCAGATTATTAGGGTTTCGTATCAATGGATCATCCGAACAATGTCCCCCAATTGTTACTATGTCGAGATAAACGAGCATCAGCGAGAGCCTAGAGCACTTTTTTGCCCTACACGGCTGAACGATCATTTTGATGGAGGCTGTTGGGTCCTTATGCAGCCCAAAAGGAAGATCTCAAAGAAGCATTGCCAACTTGTTAAGCACAGCGCTCTTTGTAGTAAAGTAGCAAATACTTATCTATCAGAACGTATCAAGTCTCGAGGAAAGAGGACTTATGCGGATGGGTGGATGAGAGAAAATGCTATGGATAAAGCGCTCTATAAAGTTATTATGAAGTTATTATTAGAGCGCTTTTGAGAGGCTGGTTTCTTCACTCATCACGTAGCACATGCTGTACTTGCAGTTATGTTTAATGTCCACTTTTTGAATTACCATTCAAAACCAGTTTTTTTTCCTCATCACAGAGCTTCTGAGTGATGATGTCAGTGTGGCGATCAACTGTGCCAAGCGCGTCGTGAGGGATCCCAACGGCATCGGCGCCTGGTAAGACCTGATCATGTGACCGTGATGCTTTCACAACACAAGCTTTGGCATGTGGAGAGATGGGTGATGTCCCTCTGTCTGGTTTCAGGGTGGCCTGGCGCCGTCACTGTGAGAACCGTGACCTGAGCTCCTATGTGTCAGGATGTAATCTCTAATCAACACGTGGAACCAGGACGCCGTCATCGATATAGTCAGTCTCCCATCTTTGGAGTGAAATGCAGAGAAACTGAAGCTACAAATTATTCTTTTCAAATCAAGATAATACAGATCTTTACTTTCAAAGTATTCAGTCTATCATTTAGAGAATGTCAAAAATCTAATAAGTGAAAAGAAATGTGGTGATTTCAACTTGTATCTGTTGTTGGGCTCATTTTCAAACCAGATTAAAATGTTGATTCCTGCTTATGGCAGCTGTTAATAAAACAGGAATGCTAAAACAATAAAGAGTTTTTTCTTTGTCTTTATCTTTTGGAGGCATGAGGACGATGATGCAAATTAATCTACTTCTCTCTGCTTGTGTTTAAAATTAAAATAAAACAAGTTCATTCAAGAGGCCTCATGCATGAAGGACTCGTACAAACAGATTTGTTCTTATATGGCATGTGCATCATAATTAACTATTTGACATTTGCCTTACTAATTATCCGTCTGAAACTTGGAAAACCAGCGTCTAAAATTCAGTTCAGCATGGGCAAGCCCAATGCTGCGTTCACACCAAACGTGTTTACCACGTCAGTTTACTCGCTCGACAATAAAAGTGTGTTCACACCAAAAGGGGGTGTGGCTTATCTCTGTGAAAAGAGCTTTCATTTCCGCTATCGACAATGGAAGAAATAACCATTATTTCTGCGTTATACTTGTGAAAGTCCCAAAAACGTCGGAACATCAAACGCCCTCGTGTTTGGGTTCATAACATCATCCGTAGCCGCACATATCTAGGAGAATTTCACCGACTCCTCCAGGAACTGTGTCTGACGTCAAACCGTCAGCGTATCTTTTTAAGTCGGCGGCTTCTTGATAAACGGACCACAGATTTGATGCTTAAACAACTAACTTCTCGCCTGAAAACATCCTAAAATTACATGTTGTGACTCAACAACAGTAGTATTCAGAGAACGTCAACTTTCAGTTGTGTGTACCAGCGCCATTGTTTGACTGATCACCTCCGCAAATTCCGTAACTGTACGCTGGCACCGCCCTCGTGGGTAGGGGAGGGGGGAGCTGCACTCATGTGATTGGTTGAAAATGAGGGCGACATCTGATTGGCTACGGATAGGTCCATATAGAAAAAATGCATTTGCGAATCCAAAGGACGGCAGGGGAGTCTCATGAAAGCCACTCGTAAATGTGAAGCTTTTCACAAACAAATGCAGAAATATATTTGTGATCTTTCTGTGTGCATTTGCCATTAAAGAGACTGAACTAACCCCATACCAGAACAGATCACAGAGGTGCAATATCCGTATTACGGGCATACCTGAGAGAGCGGAGGGCACCTGCCCAACTTCCTTTATTGAATCTTTCATGGAGGAATTATTCGGCGCCGACGCTTTTCCGTTGTGTAGCCGTGGACCCAGCGCACAGGGTGGCCATCCAGAGGAGACCGGACGGCCCTTCATAGCCTGCATTCATCATTTCCAGACAAAGCAGCCTATAATGCAGCTGGTGTAACGGAGTTGATGATTCCACTTGCCATCACTGTCCTTGATTTACAATGTGTTGTCAGTTGGCCACGGAGACTAGCGTGCTGTGTGACATTAGTGCCCCGTCCCTACTGGGCCCCTGCGGACTTGAGCGGTGCACCCCGTGGGTTCTGCCCAGTCTACAGCACATTGTCTCCCTGATAAGTGGATTCGTAATAAGCTCGTTGTGCTATTTAAACAAGTGTATATTTGTTAATAAGAATACTCTAGGTTGTGTTTAAAAACTATTGTTTGTTTGTTTTGTCAGTTCCGGAGCGTATTACAAGGAGGTGGCCGATGAGGAAACTAATGTGTGTCTATTGTTTTGCCAGGACGGTATCTCCGTGTCACGGGATCTACGGGAGCCGTCTAATTGAATAAATGGCTGGTTGGAGCCAATGCAAAATCAAGTGTGCTTCACTGATAAAACACAATGCAAGAAAGAGTACACAACTGCTACACTGGCACGAGAGAAAGGTCCCCTGTCCTAAAGGGGCTCGAAAATTCATATTTACGCCGACTACAGCGCTGAAGTGGCTAGAAAGAGAGCTACTTTTTCCCCTGTCAAAGTCGCACTGAAGAAAGCAGGGTACCAATTCAGCCTGATCTTCCCGGCTAAGCTCCGAGTGGTCGTCAATGGAACCAGGCCCGAGTTCAACATCCCGAGTGAAGCGGCCGCCTTCCTGGAGAACAGTCAACCGGCAGTATGAGACCTCTTGGCAACCATAAAAATGACTGTGGAGACATTACCTTTTCTTAGCTTAGGTCGGTTGGGCTAACCGCTGAGTGAATATTTTTGCTGGCTGAGCTGACACGTTATATACATAGTAAACCTTATGAACAGTATATTACTAACTTGATCGTGGTCACATAATCCATGTACACTTACCCCAACTTTACTAACCGAATGTCAAACTGTCCTAACCACTACGTTAGTCTTAATATGTTATTTACATTACATGACAACCTCCCTTTCCCTCTGTTGAACTTTAAAATGGTAAATACTTTATGACCGGTAACGTTAAAACCGCATGTTCGGTTTGTTGAATGAGTCACGCTCTCGAGGTCTGTATTATTAAGACTGGTGTAGGTTACAGGGATATTATATCCCCACTCTGGTTTAACATAGTCATAGTTAATGCTATTTGCTCTTATTTTTTGTTACTAATTACTTAAATGGGTATCTCATCTCCTCTTGTTAAATTCTAACACCTGGATATACAGAACGGCTGTTTGATGTGTTTATCAATGTTTAGAAAATGTCTGTGTCTCATGTCATGTCATGTCTCATCTACAACAATTGACAGTATTATATATATATATTGACTGGCTTTATAAGCCCCAAGTGAGTGCGCGCTGCAGCCTTCTGTTGTAGTAGAAGCTTCGCATTCAGGTCTTCTGATATTGGGTTCATAAAACCTTTCTCCTGGCTTCTAAAAATACGAAAAAACTCATTAGACGACCCAACGTCAGAAAGAGAAGGGGGTGATGTGGTCTGTTAAATCATGTGATAAGTATCATTGAGTAGGACTGCTACCATCCTGCAACCGGAAGTATAATTCAGTTACTGCAAATATTAGGCCACCCAAAAGTAAAGAGACATCGAGTGGGGGTTAGTACAGGCCCAAAGGCGGGAAGTAGATTTAAATGATAAGCAAGCAATAGATGAGATTAGGCCAATCCAGAAGGGAGTGATTAAGGAATCTAGAGCCAGTCAGAAGGGAAGAAAACAAGATAGATCCAGAAGACAAAGAATAAAATAAAAAGCGCTGAGTAGAGAAATAAAATAGAAATAAAGACATGGGGTCTAACGCTAGCAAAGGGTCTAAAGAAGAAGCTTTAGAAGGAGATATAAAATATATGAAAATAAAGACATGGGGTCTAACGCTAGCAAAGGGACACTGGAGGCAGGATTGCTGAGAAGGGATGGAGAGCATCGGAGAGAGAGACGCGTCAAGGATCCAATTCAGCGGAATCACAAGGTCGTACAAACACACCACATGGGCCTGGGGACACTAAATAAAAAGAAATATGAAAGTGTTTGTTGCAAGAGGGAAACCGTTTGTGACTAGATATAATATAAAATAATATTTTTGGTTAATTCCGGAGCATACAAATCTGTTGTTTTAACCTCAGAAGACAACACATTAATCACTTTTTCGAATCAGGAGGTATTGTGAAAATCTTACCATCTTTTCTCAGAGGAAAGGCTGCTAAACTAGCTAAACTTGAACCTGCACAGTCACATTTGACTCTGGTATGTTCCAAAACAATAGATAAGAGTGCAGAGAAGATACTCTACTCTGGCACTATTTTTGGAATTCTTTGGGACATTAAAGTAAAGCTGTAGAGAGAGAAAGAAAGAAAGAAAGAATTGAAATAAAGTAATGTGAACCGTTTAAAGCGGACTGGAGGGCGTGAGTGTGTATGTGGGAGAGGGATTGTGTTTGGATCAGAAAGAGTTTACAAGCAGTAATGGCGGCTTCAATGGCTGTACAAACGTCTGCGTCGATAGGGTTATTCAGACCTTTAACACTAAAAATACCAAAATCGCTTATATGTCACCTGCAAAACACCCTTAATGCATGGCAGTGTTGCTTTCACAACCTCATTTGACTATGGAGATGTGACACAACACTTAACCCAGCCACACTATTGCCCACAGCTGATGAGAGTACAACACATGACCGTATTGAGATATGACTATGTTTGTTGATGGAGCAGGCAAGATAAACTCACATTTCTCAGCAGAAGCTGCAGAGCTGAATAGCTCTGACAGATGCAGAGTGGGGAAAGAGGTATGATGACATCAACAAACAAGCCTATTAGGCATAAAGAATTGATAAAGACCCATTTACTTTTGAAGTTCAACACTTCATTAAAATAAAAAATTAAAATAAAATATGCAAACAAGTGCTCCACAGCAAGCAAAATAAATACAAATAAACATAGCTGTGGGAGGGATGGGGAAGGGTTCTGGAGGTTTCCTGAAGGTAGATTAGTATTGCCTTAAACATTACATAGAGATACAGCTCTTTTTAGCCATGTGGAACTATGGCTAAACAGGTGGGAGGGTATCTAGGAGAAAGAAGGTGTTTAATGCATATGGCTTTAAGGTGTTTAATGCATATGGCTTTACTAATCACAAAAAAAAAAAAGAATGGCCAGAACCAGAATATCCATTTCAGTACATTTGCATGAATTCTATTCTATACTCAACCAATGTGAGGGGAATAAATATTCGGCCCCTTTATCATGCCCAGAGGTAGTGGTTTCTCTTGATGCAGACAAGGCTTTTGACCGGGTCGAGTGGAAATACTTACTGTATTTGCTGTCCTCCAAAAATGTGGCTTCTCTGAGGAATTCATTGCCTGGATTAGATTACTTTATTCCTCTCCCCTAGCAGCTGTAATCTCTAACAATAGTCTGACTACTTCCCCCTTGGATGGGGAACAAGACAAGGGTGTCATCCTCTCTTGTTTGCACTAGCCATTGAGCCCCTAGCAGTGGCACTGTGACTCTGTAAGGACTTTAAGGGTATACCTCGGGGTGATTTAGAACTGAAAGTTTCTCTGTATGCGGATGATTTGCTGCTGTATGTCTCCGACCCATCTCTATCTTTTCCCTATATTCTAGATATCCTGAAACAGTTCGGGAAAATATCAGGATATAAGCTAAATTTGCAAAAAATATGAACTTTTCCCTCTTTCCCCTTTAAGGTCGCCCGGGATGGCATTAAGAACTTGGGGATTGAGGTCACGTGCTCCTTCCATTCTACATTTAAAAATAACTATATTACCCTTTAGAATAAATGCAAACAGGATACGACTCGCTGGGCCTCGTTACCATTATCACTAGTGGGTCGTGTTAACCTAGTTAAAATTATAGTATTACCCAAATTTGTATATCTCGTCAAGATAGGAGGCTTAGCTTTACCCAATTTTCTCTTTTACTATTAGGCATGCAATATCCAGAAGCTACTTCACTGGTTTGAAGACTGGCCAATTGTAGGAAAGGCGGACTGGGTACAACTAGAATTCTCCTCCTGCCAGCACCACCTCGGCTCAGTGGTCTGAGCAGCCCTGCCTCTTCTTAGCAATAGCTTGAGTACAAACATAATAGTAAATCACACAATAAGAATATGGGCTCAGTTTAGGAGACATTTTGGGCTACAAGGAGCCTCCACCCGCTCCCCCATCAAATGTAATCATATGTTTATTCCCTCCTGTACAGATAACGCATTTACTCTATGGTTTGATAAAGGCATCAGATCAATCCATAATTTATACATAAAAGACACGTTTGCTTCATTCTCCCAATTATCACAAATCTATGATCTACCAAGGAACAAAAATGTCCGCTACTTGCAGATCAGGAGCTTTGTACGAAACACTTTTCACTAATTTCCGACCCATGGAATCTCATGTTGACAGCCTCCTAGAACTGGACCTGAACAGTAGATTGATATCCCAAACTTACGAGCTCATTAACGATATCAACCCACACTCCTTGGAAAATGTAAGAATGGCCTGGAACTCAGATCTTGGAGTGGTTATAACAAATGACCAATGGGACTCTATTTTAGACTTGATCTATACATCATCTACATCCGCTAAACACAACTTAATACAGCTAAAAGGGGGACACAGGGCTCTATACACTAATGCTAGATTGGCAAAAATGTACCCTAACGCTGATCCGTTATTTCCTCGATGTAAAGGCCAGCCAGCAGACTTGTTACACATGTTCTGGCTATGCCCGAAACTCTCTACCTTTTGGATAAGTATTTTTAAAGCTTATTGTGAGATGTTTGCAACCCAATTTGCGCACTCTTTGGCTTAATACCAGAGGAATTCCGTACCCGTTTACCAAATAAAGCCAATGTGATCGTAGCCTTCACAACATTCGTTGCTCGATGTTTGATCCTTCTGAGATGGAAGTAACATGACGTTTCTAGACTACTATGACTCCTTATGCCGTGTTCACACCGGACGCGACACGATTTTGTCGCGCGACCAGATTACATGCAAAGTCAATGTACAGACACGACGGCGCGACATTTCCACCGGGCGACGCGTTTGAGGCGGCGCGAACAGAATGTTTGACGTGGGGCGAACAGAGCGGAGGACGCGGGGCGAAGTCACGCCAGTTGAAATATCCCAACTCCAGCGACAAAGTCGCGTGAGTCATAGTTGCGTCAGCCAATCAGCGTTGAGAATCAGCGTTGAGAAGCTCCGCCCGTCAACACCGGCGTCTTGCTGCTGCTCCGCCAGAAGTAGCGCTGGTAGCGGCTTCATTCAGACGCTGTTGTGGGACTACGGATAATATTATGAACCCAGACACCACGGAGTTTGATGTTCCCACGTATGTGGAGTTTACACAACAAGTATAAAGCAGAACTAGTGGTTATTTCCATGGTGGATGGCAGTATCGGTATCGGTTTTACGGAGATAAGCCAGACGCAGTTCCTGGAGGAGTCGGTGAAATTCACCGAGCTGTGTGCGGCTACGGATGGTGTTATGAACCCAAACACGAGGGCGTTTGATGTTCCGACATGCATGGGACTTCCACAACAAGTATAAAGCAGAACTAGTGGTTATTTATTCCGTAGTCGATACCGGAAAAGAAAGCTCTTTTTCACGGAGAGACCCAACGGCGATAAGCCACGCCCCCTTTGTCGCGGCGCGATTTGTCTTTGTGGCGTTTGGTGTGAACGACTAAACTGAAGCGGTAAGCGCGACGCGACAAATCGTGTCCGGTGTGAACACAGCATTACAAGAACCTCTCGACAAAGACTAACGTGGATACCCTATCCTTCCCATAGCAACAAGTGAGCCTTTTTAGTTTTTGTTTTTTTAATTATTTCTTTTAAATTTAGTTTTCTTTAGCTATTAATCATTTTATTTTTTACATGTAATTTCTCACTTTATTATTTGATGATCAATTAATGCAATGGGAGGGAATGGTGGGTAGGGTCGGGAATGAGGTTTTAAATTTCAATCTTTAATTGCCCACAGACATGTGTGAATCCTCTTCCCTGGTGGGATAAAAACTGAAAATCAATAAAACATATTTTTAAAAAGCACCAGGTGTGAGGAGCACCATGTCGAGCTCCAGGAAGCTTTGAGGCAGAAATTGGCTGTGTCCCTCCAGAAAGCTCAGGAGCTACTGAAACAACAGCTGTTGGAGTCAAACTTTAACTTCAGACATGTCAATGACACCAAGTTCAACCAGTAAAAAACTGCCCTGGATGAAAGTCCAAGGTCTCTTCACCACCTGTTTGTTTTCTTCATAAAACAGTTTGTATTTCCCTGATTTAAATGATATTGGTGTCTATTTGTAGTAATACAATATGCTTTAATAATTTCCAAAACTATAACACAAGAATGATGAATGTACTGATGTAATTGAAAATTTAGTGAAAACATTTACAAATATAAGCGTCAATTGATAATTCAACTCTTTTATTAAAATAATTTCCTTCAATAATGTTCAAATTGAACATTACAAGAATATGTAATATCAAACTGGACAATACAAACTGTATGGCACTGGACACTTAATTCATCTAACAATAATACATTGCCAGACTATTCTAGTCAGCATGGATGGCAAAAAACTTGTAACTCTATAACATATGAAACATTGCTAGACTAGGAAATTAATTATCTTACAGCACTAGATACTGAACTGATATGAAAATCAACAATTTTGCAGTTGCCATAAAGTGATTATAACCAAATGTAACATAAACCTTTTTATTTTTGTAATAATGTTTCAGCTCTTTAAATGCAATTTTACTTCCAATTGCTGAGGACTTTGCCTCAAACTAATATGTAGCTCCAAATGTTGGTGCATTAATGTCAATGTCACTGTTCAGGGGGTATCATTTTGTTCTGAATGTCTGCAGTAACTCCACACAAAAGGTACGGTCATCAGGCGCATTCATCTTCAACTGCTCACATATGCAGCTGCAGAGTGCTGTACATGGAAGTCCGAAATGAAAACACTTGCACCTCCCATGGCAACTTTTCTTATAGGAACACTTGGCCAGTTCCTGACAACTGGCTGCGATGGGGGGTAACGTTTACCAACATATCTGCCATTTCTCTCCTTTCTGTGTCCACCCCCAATCAGCAGGACTGCCGATGTCCGGCCTGGAGATAGTTGTCTGGCCCCAGATGATCCCAGCTTGATAAGCAGCGCGCTTTGCATGTTCTCCCAGGGCCTTTGAGTTGTAGGGCAAAGAGATCAAGTCTTGCTTCATCCACACCAGTAACTGCGCTTGATTTATCGTACATGAGGACAACAAATCTCTCTAACTGTTGCAGGTCCAGGTCACTAATTGATGTTGGATGCTGGCTGAGATTGGTGAATGTTTCAGAAACTTCATCACAGATATTCCAAGTCTGCCATGCTGTCTTCTTTCCTTTCCCATGACATGCAGACACAATGTCACAGCCTGTGAATGCATGAAAGTACGGTAATCCACTGGTTTTGTCAGTCCCAATTGCAGCTATTACTTCATGGACTGGAATCCATCGAACACTGGCTCCTTGGCCAAACACAATCCTGGCAGCAAAAGATGGCAGTATATATATTGGCAGTATATATATTGTAAGGACGGCAGTTATATTGCATATATTGCATCAGCAGGGCCATGGCAGCAGGCAGGACCGGTTCCAGGCCGGCTCCATCAGCAGGGCCATGGCAGCAGACATAGCATCCAGGCATTTCCTTGTATTGCTAAGGACATCTTCTCCTTTTGTGACAATAATTGTACTTGTCGTCTGTGCATCACACATCTTATCCGCTAGAAAGTGAAACAACTCGGTCTTGTTGTCATCTCGAAGAAAACTCCACCAGTTATTTGGTGTCTTGCTGATTCCTGAGACTCTTCTTCTCATTTCCTGCCCACGATTCGACCTGGCTTCTGCTTTCAGACTTGACTTATTGTACACATCAAACACCACATCCACCCTTTTGTACTTGGCACCATAGGATTCCACCTTCTTGATGATATCTTCTCTGGCATATGCATCAAATGTCGTGGAGGTAATGTATTTATGAGTGCTGAGCCATCTATGATGATTGCATCTCCTTATGGTTCTCTGTCTGGCATGCTCACTTGTGCTTGAAGAATTTCAACCAGTTGAGACTTCTGACATGTATGAAGTTTGCCACTGTCACTGAGTGATGCAGGAAATGACTGACATGAATGACTGGCTCATCTCTTGTAACACAACAATGAGTGCTTTCACCTTTAAAAAGAAAGATCTCTGAGCACTCTGTGTCTGCTCATGATGTCTGCTGCTGTTTATGGCATCTTCACCGGACATAGTTTCATATTCAGCTACAAGACGACTCACTTCAGGTCCAGCTACCATCCATCTGCGAAGTGCTACAGGATCTTCTGTTAATCCTATCTCCTTTGATAACTGCATTATTTTGCTCATGGGCCGAGAATTCTCTTCTGGATTTATGAATGACAAAGTTGCCCTTGTGAAAATCCTTGGCCACTTCTGGATGTTGATGCTCCAGGGACATCATATCTCGAAGGTGAATTGGGAGCCATCGTGCATAGTTGACATTATTGTTCACAAAGAACGATGACTACGTCCGCTTCTTATATACCGTCCATGATCTCTTATTATATCTTTATCAGTGTTTGTAGATCAAATCCTTGCCTTTCTGTAAAACAGTTTCAAATGTTTGATGACTCATCCTGCTCTTAGGATCAAATGAGATGTATCTAATTAGCAGGTGTCTGCGCTGAATAAACCTGGCTTGTTAGCTTAGCTTGTGGTATTTAAAACTTACCACAAACCCTGTTTTTTACTTGCCAAAATGTATATCCCAACTAATTTCATAGTCAATATGAATTACCGATGTGCCTTACTAACAAGCTAGCTGGCTAGCACTAGCTGGTGACTTGTGCTAACGGTACATGGTCCCTGCAGGTCTTTTCCAGCCCTCCCCTCATCCATGGTCACTTCTGACGAACAAAATGCCAAACTTCAAAACCTCAAACCAATGTGTGACGTTCCAGTGACTATGCTACTTCTTATATACAGTCTATGGTGAGTACACTGGCAACATGATCCACACTACTCAGGATTTCATGTTACGTGCCACGGATTTAAACATGGTGACCCACAACACAGGTAGTAATGTGGCAACAAAGGTAATGAAGACAAAGACCGCTTGCTAGTAAACAGGGATGTGAACAAACTTACATTTTTTATGAGAAATATTGAAAGTGAACATTACTTTGGTCGTGCACCTTCACATCAGCTTTTGTTGGTCAGGTTAGACATTAGACTGAGAATAATCTTTCATGGTTGCCAGAAGAGTTTACTTTTCATTGACAGATGAATTTGTGCCATATCTCAAACTTATCCTCATCTTTCACATCAGTCTTTCTGATCACACTGATAACACAGTAAGCATGAAAACAATCAGCTGATCAACGCTGAAAGACAAAAACCCGGATTCAAACTGAGTCGAATGTGGAATCTCCACCTCTCTTAACAGCTTTGTTGGAATTGGACGAAGTTCAAGGAAAACAAATGAAGCAGCCACAGTGGTTTGAGCCGAGCTCCTTGACTATAAAAGGGACGTTCAGCAGCAGCTGTGGACATATTCAGTCCAGCACAGAGTCCATTATGAGAAGTCTTGTGTTTCTGCTCTTGGTGGCTGTGGCCAGCGCTCGGGTCTTTGAGCGCTGTGAATGGGCCCGAGTGCTGAAGGCGAATGGGATGGACGGCTACCGTGGCCACAGTCTGGCCAACTGTGAGTATTAGACCACCAATCTGCAGATACTGTGTCTGGAGCTGAAATGATCACTCATTTGCTCTACATTTGTATTATTATTGTGCAAGATAATATCAGTTTTAAGGACCATTCCAGCCTACTCATTACATTTCACGTGTACTTTTTGCACATGTGTGTACTACATATTTGAAAAGCTTGTCGTACCAAAGAATGTACTGTAACATTAGAAGCTCCATGATATTTCTTCCACCTCAAGAGCTAGTTTCGATTTATTTTGATACAGTATGGAAATCAATCTTACAATCTTTATTAGCGGGAAAGTTGTCGTGGAGGTGGCTGGATTTTTCCAAATGGGTTTTGATGCCCAGCGTTGACCTTTCAGACAGGGGTCGTGTGTAGGTTTCCTCGTTGAGTTTTCAGGGTTCTCTATGTGCAGCTGATCTGTTTCTTCTTCAGGGGTTTGTCTGAGCAAGTGGGAGTCGGATTACAACACCATGGCCAAAAACTACAACACCGACAGATCAACCGATTACGGCATTTTCCAGATCAACAGCCGCTGGTGGTGTGACAACGGCCAGGGCACGACATCGAATGCATGTAACATCAGGTGCAGCGGTCAGTGACAAACCACCACACCCAACACTTTAACTGCAGAGGGACATGTTCTTCCTATTGTATATTACTTGCCATGTTGTCAACGGCCCGGTTGCGTCTGATCTGCCACTAAGCTTTAAAAGTTGCAATAATCAGTATAGCGTTCCTAATATTAACAATAAATATAAATGTTCCTTATTATGTAGATATCTCCCATAGATCATTTTTACTAACTCTGCAGCTCTAATGGCCTTTGTGTAGTATAATGCCCCTGTACTGCACTTTGGTACTAATGTCTGTAAAAAGCGCTGTATGAATACATTTTACTTTTAAAAGGACATCGTCAAAGATTTGGTGGCACCTAGCAATGGGATCTCTAAGTATGCGGTAACGTGAGCCGCCGAGGGCAGAACCATGGTAACACTGGTTCACTCAGAGGCCATCCTTGCCTTAAAAACACTACTTTAGATCAGTGATTCTCAACTGGTGGTTTTCAGTGGGCCGCAGGCCTTTGCCTAAAAATCTTCTTCTTTTTTTTTTTCATCCTGTGGTTTTATTTTGAAAGGACTTTTTTATGCAGCGGAGTGTCGTTATTTTGCCGGCTCTGGTTTCAACTGGTTTTGCACTTGTCCCTCCATGTTTTCAGCAGCGTGTGGTTGGGTCAAACCATCCTGATATGGGGGAGACTCTGGGTTTTTAGGATAATTTAATTAAACAGCCTACTGAATATAACATTCACAACTGATGGCGCTGCCTGCATGACAGGAACAAACTCGGGGGTCGTGAGGAGAATTGAGTGCTGCTTAATTTTCTGTAACGCACAATGTTTTTCAGTATTTACCTACTGATGAGGTAATCACAAGAGAAGTTAATGTTGTTGTTTTGAGTTAGTGGAAAAGCTGCTCCTCAACACAGTGACGTGTTCCACAGTAAAGTGTTGGTCATAGATTCGGTGAGTGTGTGTTGTCAGTTAAAGTTAGGTCATTTCAGTCTTTTTGAAACTTCTTCTTAGTTGTTGGACTGTTTGTGCATGAAAGCTGTTGAGTCTGTTTAAAAATAGCTGAAGATTCTGAATTGTTATATATGTTGTAATACCTCGTGTCCTGAAGATGCAGTTTTAGTTTTTTAATTAAAATGCAGCTAATTGAGTGTAAAAGGGAATAGTTCCCTCTCTATCATCGCCACCAGCTGCTCGTTTTGGTTATTAAACTTGTTTTTGTGTTAGCATACATATCCTGTACTATCTCAGGTTCAAACTGCACCATCTTTTCATTCAATACATTGGAGAAGTTGAGAATGTTCCTCGATTTGGGTCGTGGCTTGTCATTCAGGGGTGATAGTGGGTCCCGGAGCCAGACCAGTTGAGAACCACTGCTTTAGATGACTGCCTTTGATTAAAGAGCCAGCTATTTCCTTCAGGGGCTGGTGGAGACCAAATCTGAGCTAAAAAAGAGTAAATATTCGACATTCCTTCATAAAATGGATCAAAAGCCCATTTATCCGACAGCCTGCTATCTCGAAAAACAAACAGCCATTCATCCAAAGGCCCATTGCTCAGAAAATCCACACACTCATTGCAATGAACAGAAATTCATGGCTCATTATTAAGCAGAATGATGTCATCAGAACTTACCGATTACAAAATGTTTTGCACTAGGAGAGGTTAGTCTCGACAATGGTCATTTATTTAGGCCAGAGAAATGGGCTTTCTGTTGAATGGCTTTTTTCAGATTATTAGGGTTTCGTATCAATGGATCATCCGAACAATGTCCCCCAATTGTTACTATGTCGAGATAAACGAGCATCAGCGAGAGCCTAGAGCACTTTTTTGCCCTACACGGCTGAACGATCATTTTGATGGAGGCTGTTGGGTCCTTATGCAGCCCAAAAGGAAGATCTCAAAGAAGCATTGCCAACTTGTTAAGCACAGCGCTCTTTGTAGTAAAGTAGCAAATACTTATCTATCAGAACGTATCAAGTCTCGAGGAAAGAGGACTTATGCGGATGGGTGGATGAGAGAAAATTATTATTAGAGCGCTTTTGAGAGGCTGGTTTCTTCACTCATCACGTAGCACATGCTGTACTTGCAGTTATGTTTAATGTCCACTTTTTGAATTACCATTCAAAACCAGTTTTTTTTCCTCATCACAGAGCTTCTGAGTGATGATGTCAGTGTGGCGATCAACTGTGCCAAGCGCGTCGTGAGGGATCCCAACGGCATCGGCGCCTGGTAAGACCTGATCATGTGACCGTGATGCTTTCACAACACAAGCTTTGGCATGTGGAGAGATGGGTGATGTCCCTCTGTCTGGTTTCAGGGTGGCCTGGCGCCGTCACTGTGAGAACCGTGACCTGAGCTCCTATGTGTCAGGATGTAATCTCTAATCAACACGTGGAACCAGGACGCCGTCATCGATATAGTCAGTCTCCCATCTTTGGAGTGAAATGCAGAGAAACTGAAGCTACAAATTATTCTTTTCAAATCAAGATAATACAGATCTTTACTTTCAAAGTATTCAGTCTATCATTTAGAGAATGTCAAAAATCTAATAAGTGAAAAGAAATGTGGTGATTTCAACTTGTATCTGTTGTTGGGCTCATTTTCAAACCAGATTAAAATGTTGATTCCTGCTTATGGCAGCTGTTAATAAAACAGGAATGCTAAAACAATAAAGAGTTTTTTCTTTGTCTTTATCTTTTGGAGGCATGAGGACGATGATGCAAATTAATCTACTTCTCTCTGCTTGTGTTTAAAAAAAAAGAGAAAACAAGTTCATTCAAGAGGCCTCATGCATGAAGGACTTGTACAAACAGATTCATTCTTATATGGCATGTGCATCATAATTAAGAGAACTTCACCAGTATTCTATAGTGTACCAATGAGTACATTCTGGTGTGTACCAGACCTGTCATACGAGTGTTGTACAGATTGTCTGCCTCTCTGTCGGGGGAACCCTTTGGACATCCCACAGACGCCCTAAATGTCCTCAAATTCTGGCAATGACCCTGTCCTTTAGAGCGTCTTTTAGTAGAACCAAACACTGCCCTTGGTATTTCTAAAACCCTGGTCACAGCTAAGCTTCTTTAAATCATGTTTTACTATCCAGTATAAGACCAAACACCTCCATGCAGGAATTTAACTCTTGGAAAGTCTTTGAGGACTCAGGGTAAAGACGATGACTTAAAGGGTCAGATCACCCAAGAACATACTTTACACCAGGCGGCAACCTCCGGTTCTAAAGAGTGAAGCCAATGTGGAAGCGTCTGAAACCTGCATTTTCTCTACTGACTTCTGGTTGGAAAAATAAGTCAGAATGTATAGAAGTCTATATAAATGACTCTACTTCTCTCTTGATGTATTCCCTCAGTAAACATTGTCTCAATCTCTAGTTTCAAGTCTTCTTCAATACAGCATGATGTTCATTTAGTAAATTATGGTCATTTAGAGGGCGGGCTTACTTGTGATTGACAGGTCGCTACGACGATGGGAGTTGTCCATGTTTTCATCCTAGAACTTAAACCAGTGTGTTTTCAGTTCATGAAAGTTATTTGTTTTATTTTGGTCACAAAAACATATTTTTTTACAATCAACACTTGAAATGATGAAGGCATTTGCAAATGATAAGTTAGTACAAAATGTAAACCATACTTTGGTGTTTGGTATTTTGGAAGGTATCCCATAATATAGTATAAGGCTACAAATAACACAGGTTAATACAACTTAAGTATAAACACTGTGGGTAAATATACAAACACACCACCTTAAAACTATATTGCTAGTTAGAATATTACTGAAATATTAGAGGCCTACTACAGAAGACGCATAGCCCAAGTATAATAATAATAAAAAAATCACAAAACATGCTTGAAGAAAAAATAAATAAATATGAATAAGCAGCAAGAGATTGCTGAAATTAGCCGATACAGGCCAACATGTAAATAATAGGAGTACTGACACTTCAAGCCCTGGGCGACGGCTAAAATGTGGAACTCAAGGCTTCAAAACCGCAGTCGACAAACCAATGGGGGACGCACGCCGACTACGTCCACTTCTTATGTACAGTCCATGCTTTCTACTCTTGACTCGTGATCAAATCAAATCCCTGAAGAATTTGATCAAATGCCTGCCATAATAATTACAGTATACCATGCTCATTCATTCAGGAATGTGTCACATTACGGCGCTAACGACGCTCCATTCGCCATTCAAAACCACCCTAAAACCAAGTCTTTACAGCTTTATGAAAATGTACACACTGGTCAAAATGTTCTCAAGGTCTTGGGTATATTTGAAAAATTTAAGAAAAAAAAACCTCACTCAAGGTTACTAGCCAGAGTTTTCAACTGCATCTCCCGGTTCGGTAGATACGAGCTTTCCCAGTGGTCACAATAATTACATGTCTATAAACCTTGACTGAGGCCCTCACAAGACAATACCCCCATTCACACTATAACCTGCCCCTAATGTTGGGTACTCTGCTGATATGCTCATACTATAATAAGGCTGCTTGTTTGACCTCCCGAAACTTGGCCTTAATTATTGAGCTCTCACAGCAAAATACCAGAGCCTTTTAACCAAATATAACCGTAAGACCATTTGCTAATTGTCAGTCCCTTGATGGAAGTGATTCCCTGAGGCGAGGTTCCAAAATCTGGTGGAAAGCCTGAAAACCCATGGTCGTGGAATGACACGTTCATGGCAGCAATGATTGAGCGTAAATATATATCATGGCCAACTAAGACCTCATTATCCGCTGCAGCTTCATGTCTCCAGTTTAACCTCAGCGAGTGTTTTCTGATGCAGAGCACGATCAGAGCTGCTGTTACAGGATGGAAACAGGAATCCCTGGATGAGGGCGGGAGAGAGAGAGAGAGAGAGAGAGAGAGAGAGAGAAAGGGGAGCATCTGGCAATGAAGCAGGAATTTAAATGTGTAGTTGCAGTGATCAGAAACTGGCATCATAGAGCCATTAGCAGATGCAAATGAGGGCATAGCTGGCAGGCTGGTGTGTCTCGTTCTGTCTTTAACACATAAGCACCACACACACAGCATCACACATACAAAGTCCAACATCTGGACTGGGAACAGTTTGTGCCAAGAATCTGACAGTAGCAACAACACACTGATGATTAAGATATTTTTAGAGTCTAACCAGTAATGGAGCTAAAAATGTGAAATTAGTCTAGCGGGTGGGGCTAGAAGAAGGTCATGGGGTAATTTCAATGGAAAGGGTTCGTCCTCTGGGGAACAGGAATGTAATCACCTACACTCAAACATTCCAGCTATATGTGACAATTGAGCAAGTCATTTTAAAACCACGGCCATTGATTTGCTGTTATTAGCAGCCAACTTTAATTATACAGCGCTTTTCAAAGCAGGAGTAATGAAGTGCTTTGTTCTTATTCCCAACTCATCAAACGCTGATGCTTGGTCACCAACCATGACGCTGAAGGAGTCTGTTTTCGACGTGTCAGGGACAAAGTGTCAGTTTACACTCGTTACACGGTGTCTTTTCAGATCAACTTCAGTATAGATTAACTCAGTGTGTTGGAACCAATGTAAGTTTTATAGCAACACCTAGTGGTGATCGTGTATAGCTGCACTGAAGAGGAAGTGAGCTAATCATAAGTAACAGGAAGTGATGTGCAGGAAGTTCCGTTTGCCCATGAGGTCACACAGAGAGAATCTCAGTTTACAATCCTCGCAATCCTTGGTTTAAAGTCCACAAAATCGGCTTCATCTGTAAGTCATCTATTATTTACAGTTATATTAACATGTTTAGCTGAATATTTCTTTGGTTGAATACAGTATTGTTTTATGTTTATTTACTGTCAACTACATATGGATGTGTTGTTGTGTAGTACTTACAAAGGCATGTGTTTGTGCTCTTTTTCAGTTTTACAAAATTATTACATATTTTCCTACATTAAATTCTGCCAACTACAACAACCTGTCTGTTCCTTGGAGAATACGGTGCTGGAGAATATATATGTCAAGCTGGCTGGAAAGCTGAAGAATACGTTCTCACAAGAATCTTTAGCGAAGACAGTACAGTAAAAAGATGATCACCTACCGTGAGATTTAAAGGAGGATTTCAAGATAGTCAAGCTACACTGTGCTTCATTATGAAGGAATCTACATCCAGGTCACAGGTTCCAGATGAACACAGAGGAGAAGGCTCACAAGATGGTACAGTCATCTCTCACCATCACTCCAGAACATCTCACTCTTCACGCTCATCGACAAGCTCTAGAGTCAGCTTAGAAGCAGCAAGGGCCCGTGCTAAAGCAGAGGCAGCCAAAACCCGGCTGGCCTTCACAAGCAAGGAGAGTGAACTCAAAATTGAGAAAGCCAGGCTGGAAGCCAGAATTGACTCCATCAAGCTAGAGCGAGAAGCTGAAGCTGCGCATGCAGAAGCTGTAGTGCTGGAGAGAGCAGCTGCAGACATGGATGGCTCGCACCATAGTAAAGAACTTGATTTCTTTCCCTCTCAAGAAAATGCACAGAAAAGAACATATGACTATGTCATGCAACATGCCCGGCATCACTCCACACAGGGACCCAGTGAGGAGAAGGATGTCTGCCCCTTACGTCCAATACTCACTCCCCAACACGACGACAGTGCTCAAACCCAGTTGCACATCATCAATAGACCAGTGTATCAACAAAGGGACTCACAGCAGCTTCCCACAGATGTGTTACAGCAAGGGAGTTATGACCATCAGCGCAGTGCTTCCCCCCCAAAGTCATCACACTCAGACAACACAAAACACAACACTGCATCAGCTGATATTGCCAAGTGTCTTGCTAAAAACCAGCTGGTGTCCTCAGGATTGGCAAAGTTTGATGACTTACCTGAACACTACCAAGCGAACACTACCAAGCTTGGAGAGAGACCTTCATCAACACAATTGAAAACCTTGAGCTGTCAACAAGTGAAGAGATGGATTTGCTGATCAAATGGCTGGGTAAGGATTCACTTGAGCAGGCACTTAGGATTAGTTCTGTAAATGTCAGAGAACCTTCCCTCGGTCTCAAAACTATTTGGGAAAGATTGAACAAAACATATGGATCTCCAGAAGTTTTAGAGAGAGCTCTGTTTAGTAAAATAGAGAACTTCTCGAAAATCCAAAACAGAGACAGCAAAAAACTTCAAGATCTGGCAGACTTACTGATAGAATTGGATGTTGCCAAAAGAGACGGATACCTACCAGGGCTAGCTTACCTTGACACAACAAGGGGAGTGCAGCCCATTGTCGAGAAGCTGCCCTTATATCTCCAAGATAAGTGGCTGTCCCGAGGATGCCAATACAAAAGAGAACATTGTGTTGCGTTTCCTCCTTTCTGTTTTTTTAAAGACTTTATCTGCAGAGAGGCTGAAGAAAGAAATGACCCAAGCTTTAACTTTCCCATTCTCGCTCCAACCTCTTACAAGAATGAGAAGTTAAGTCACATGAAACCGGTCTCTGTAAATAAAACAAGCATATCATCATCAGATGCAGTGACCAAAACAGAAAATATCGACAGACTGTGTCCCATACATAACAAACCCCACCCACTGAAGACATGCAGAGGGTTCAGGAAAATGTTCTTAGATGAAAGAAAGAAATTCTTAAAAGAGAACAATATATGCTTTCGCTCCTGTGCTTCTACTACACACCTGGCTAAATCGTGTGAAGCCCACATCAAATGTACAGAGTGTGGCAGCAATAAACACCTCGCGGCTCTTCACCCTGGTCCTGCTCCACAATTCCAGCCAGGTTTCTTCCCCTACTCAGAGAACGGCGGGGAGAGGGAGGACACAAGGCAGCCAGATATCACATCGAGGTGTACCAAAGTGTGTGGTGAGGACTTCAAAGGAAAATCCTGCTCAAAGATCTGCTCTGTGAGCGTGTACCCCAATGGTCATCGCAACCTACAGAGAAAAATGTATGCCATTTTAGATGACCAAAGCAATGTGTCATTAGCTCGATCAGAGTTTTTTGAAATGTTCAACATCAAGGGAGCAGCAGTGACATACACACTCAAAACCTGTGCAGGGAAGGTGGAAACATCTGGCAGAAAAGCTCACGGATTCACAGTAGAATCTATAGATGGGAAAATAAACATCCCACTACCTACACTAACTGAGTGTAATGAAATCCCCAACAATAGATCAGAGATACCAACACCAGAAGCTGCGTACCACCACCAACACCTAAGACAGATAGCAACAGAAATCCCACCTCTGGATCCCGACGCTGACATCCTGCTGCTATTGGGAAGGGACATCATAAGAGCCCATAAGGTTCGTAAACAGTACAATGGCCCTCACTATGCACCATATGCACAAAAGCTAGACCTTGGGTGGGTTATCATAGGGGATGTATGCCTAGGAAGCACACACAAGACAAACATGGTGAGTACCATGAAGACATGCATCCTTGAAAATGGAAGACCAACTTGCCTTACTCCATGTGAGAATCAGATACGAGTGAAAGAAAGCTATGGTATTGATAGTAATGGCAAGAATCCTCTACTGCACAAACCTACAAAAAGTGCATTTATGGCGTCAAAGATGGATAACCTTGGAAAAACGGTTTTCTGTACAACCGAGAATGACAACCTGCTCGCTCACTCTGTTGAGGATCTAGCCTTCCTTCAGATCATGGAACGAGAGGTAACGCAAGATGACACAAACAGCTGGGTTGCTCCTCTTCCTTTCCGTCATCCACGGAGACGTCTGCCCAACAATAGGGATTATGCTCACGGCCGTCTGATGTCGCTGCGACGGACGTTACAGAAGAAGCCTGGAATGAAAGTGCACTTCACTGAATTCATGCAAAAAATGCTCGACAATCAGCATGCTGAGCTTGCACCGCCACTCAAAAAGGGGACAGAATGTTGGTATCTCCCTTCCTTTGGAGTCTACCACCCTCAAAAACCAGGACAGATTCGCGTGGTGTTTGATTCCAGTGCACAGTATGATGGAATCTCACTGAATGAGGTGTTGCTTTCTGGGCCAGACCTTAACAACAGTCTCATCGGAGTCCTTCTCAGATTCAGAAGAGAACCTGTCGCAGTGACAGCAGATATACGGCAAATGTTCTACTGTTTTGTGGTGCGTGAAGATTGCAGAGACTTCCTACGGTTCTTGTGGTATCGAGAAAATGATCTCAACAAAGAAGTGGTGGAGTATCGCATGCGAGTTCATGTTTTTGGGAACAGCCCATCACCTGCAGTGGCAATCTTTGGCCTGAGGAGAGCAGCGAAAAACCAAGAGGAAGGCTATGGCAGTGATGCGAGGCACTTTGTTGAGAGGGATTTTTACGTCGATGATGGTCTTCGATCATTCGCAACCGAAGCTGAGGCCATTGACGTGATGCGTCGAACACAACAAATGTTGGCTATGTCAAACATAAGGCTACACAAGATAGCCTCAAATCGAACAGAAGTGATGAATGCCTTTCCGGCAGAGGAAAGAGCAAACGACATCAAAGAGCTCAACCTCTCTGTAGACGACTTACCTGTCCAACGGAGCCTTGGGGTAAACTGGAATATTATGTCTGACACTTTCACTTTCCATGTTCCTGAAGGTCAAAAACCATTCACACGCCGAGGCGTACTGTCAACAGTAAACAGTCTGTTTGATCCACTGGGTTTCTTGGCTCCTGTCACTATTGAAGGCAGACTGCTCCTCAGAGAGTTTTCGACCCAAGATACAGAATGGGACACGTGTCTTCCTGAGGCCAAATCTGAAGATTGGAGAAGATGGCATGAATCGCTGTCAGCACTAAAAGAGGTACATATCCCACGCACATATGCATCATTCTCCACTTCCAAAGCTCAGAACACAGAACTGTGTGTCTTCTCTGATGCCTCTGTCAAAGCAATATCAGCAGTAGCTTACCTGAAGGTAACAAATGAGCGGGGTCACAGTGAAGTAGGATTTGTCTTCGGTAAATCCAAGCTTGCTCCCCAACCTGAGCTGACGATCCCTAGGTTAGAGTTATGTGCAGCTGTATTGGCTGTTGAAATTGCAGAGCTCGCCATCAAAGAGATTGACCTGAAGGTAAATACAACAAAATTCTACACCGACAGCAGAGTTGTGTTAGGATACATACACAACGAGAGAAGAAGATTTTACGTCTATGTGAGTAACCGTGTACAATGCAAAAAAAAACAACGTCTATGTGAGTAACCGTGTACAATGCAGTCAATGACAGTCAACACGACCGGAGCAGTGGAGTTATGTTCCCTCTGAGTTAAATCCAGCAGATCATGGATCCCGATCTGTTCCCGCTGCCAAGCTCACAGGCACCACATGGCTGACGGGACCAGCTTTCTTGACCAAGCTGGAAAGTCCAGTAGTCAACACTGAAGAGGAGATGACATATGTCCTCGTAGATCCAGATTCTGATGCTGAGATTCGCGGCAAAGTAACATCCCTCGCCACAAGAGTTACTGAAGACAAGCTGGGTTCAAAGAGGTTCGAGCGTTTTTCTAAATGGAGTTCGCTCACCAAAGCTGTGGCCCGCCTCTGTCACATAGCTCAATGCTTCTCTCTCCCATCAAACAAACAAAACTGTGCTGCCTGGCACATGTGCAAGAAGATGTCAGTTGCTGACATCGTCAAAGCAGAGCACGTTATCATAAAGTGTGTGCAACATGAAAGCTATTCAGAAGAGTTGAAATGCGTTAGGTCAAACCGTGACCTCTCTAAAACCAGTCCTCTTCATAAACTTCGGCCAGTCATTGACAGTGAAGGCCTGCTGAGAATAGGTGGACGCATCGATCAAGCACAACTTGAAAGTTGTGAAGCCCATCCTATCATTATCCCAGGTCGTAACCACATATCAACTCTGCTTGTCCGCCACCATCATGAATGTGTGAAACATCAGGGCAGACACTTCACTGAAGGTGCAATCCGCGCCAGTGGTCTGTGGATAGTAGGAGGAAAACGTCTCATCAGCAGCTGCATTTATATGTGTGTCACATGCAAAAAGCTGCGAGGAAGAATGGAACAACAACAAATGTCTGATCTACCTGTTGAACGTTTGCAGGTAGACCCTCCATTTTCCTATGTGGGACTTGACGTTTTTGGGCCATGGGAGGTCATCACACGTCGCACCAGAGCTGGCCAAGCTAGGGACAAAAGGTGGGCAGTTCTCTTTACGTGTATGTCCACACGTGCCATTCATATTGAGGTAATCGAAACAATGACCTCCTCAAGCTTCATAAACGCCCTCAGGAGATTTTTCTCTATCAGAGGCCATGCTAAACAGCTTCGATCAGACTGCGGGACCAATTTTGTTGGAGCATCTAAGGAGCTGAAAATGGATTTACAGTGTAATCCAGATATAAGCATAGGAGACTACCTTCTTCAACAAAAATGCACCTGGGTTTTCAACCCTCCTCACTCCTCTCATATGGGTGGCGCTTGGGAGCGCATGATTGGAGTTTCTAGGCGAATTCTAGATTGCATGCTTCTCCAAGTTGGACCTTTGAAACTCACACATGAAGTGCTAATCACCTTTATGGCAGAGGTCAGCGCTATCGTGAATGCTAGACCGTTAATCCCTGTATCTACCGACCCAGAGGCTCCCCTCATTCTAACCCCTGCCATGTTACTGACACAGAAAACGGGCGCATCTCCTTGTCCAGCTAGCGAGTTTTCAAAAGGAGATTTGCTCAAGAACCAGTGGAAGAGGGTTCAGGCCTTGGCAGAGACTTTTTGGGCTAGGTGGCGGCAAGAATATTTGAGCACGCTACAACAACTTCAAAAGTGGCAAGCACCAAAACCCAATCTCAAAGAAGGAGACATAGTTCTGATGAAGGACAGCCAGACAAAAAGAAATCAGTGGCCAATGGGAGTTATTGTGACTGCTATTCCCAGTAAAGATGGACTGGTAAGGAAGGTGGAAGTAAAAGTGACAAGAAATCAGACGGTCAAGATATTCTCCAGACCCATTTCTGAGGTGGTACTGCTGTTCTCCCAAGAAGACAAGGAAACGCCAACAAGTTCTCATTCAACACATCAGTCTCTGCAGCATGGAGGTCAATAACAGAGCAACGTGGTCAACTCACTGCAAAACCGCATTCAGACATTTGGTACAATAGCGGTTGTTCTCCTATACAGACTCGGACTAGAAAGGACTGTGGGTTAATATGTACTTTGTGACATATTTCTTAATATGTCAGGCGGGGAGTGTGTTGGAACCAATGTATTGGTTCATGTTATAAGTTTTATAGCAACACCTAGTGGTGATCGTGTATAGCTGCACTGAAGAGGAAGTGAGCTAATCATAAGTAACAGGAAGTGATGTGCAGGAAGTTCCGTTTGCCCATGAGGTCACACAGAGAGAATCTCAGTTTACAATCCTCGCAATCCTTGGTTTAAAGTCCACAAAATCGGCTTCATCGGTAAGTCATCTATTATTTACAGTTATATTAACATGTTTAGCTGAATATTTCTTTGGTTGAATACAGTATTGTTTTATGTTTATTTACTGTCAACTACATATGGATGTGTTGTTGTGTAGTACTTACAAAGGCATGTGTTTGTGCTCTTTTTCAGTTTTACAAAATTATTACATATTTTCCTACATTAAATTCTGCCAACTACAACAACCTGTCTGTTCCTTGGAGAATACGGTGCTGGAGAATATATATGTCAAGCTGGCTGGAAAGCTGAAGAATACGTTCTCACAATAATCTTTAGCGAAGACAGTACACTCAGATTTTAGGTCAAAGAAATGTGGGTAGCACTTTATAATAAGTACACACTATTTAGCATTAGTAAAGCATGAATAAACACTGAATTCATCATTTATAAAGCATTATTCCAACATGAATACTCATTAGTAACTCATTCATAAACACAGTTATAAATGTTTCATTCTTGATTAATAAGCTTGGGTTTCATACTTTATAAATTATGGATTCCCCATTTGTAAATGAAGTATTCAGGACTTATAGATGATTAATAGCATCATTTGTAAAGTGTTAGTAAATGATGAAAACAATGCTGCAATTCATGATGAATTCAGTAGTTACTACTCGTTAATTCAGTCGTTACTAACCGTTAAGTATTAGTTAAACATGTTCTGTGACCTAATCTAAAGGGATGACTATCTATGCTTTACAAAGCATTAATACATGTCACGGTGAATTCAGTAGTTACTACTCATTAATTGACTCAACTTACTGGTTAGTTAAGTATTAGTTAAGTATGTTCAGTAACTGAGACTTCTGCTAGCTTTGAGCCCCTGCAGTGGCTCAAAGCTAGCAGAAGTCTCAGTTATCTTCTCAACAGAAAAGGGAAATAGACACAACACAAAGTGATAAAGAACATTAATATGATGGTGCTGGGGTGCGATGCCCATCAGTGGCACGAATATTCCATAGTTTGTTGGCACATAGCTACATATTATTGATTATGCTAGCTATGTGTTGCGTCAAAACAAGTTTGAGCACGGTGAAACAGAGAGCATCTGGGAACTCCAGGCCTGAAGGGGGCAAAGTGGAACCCAAGATACGGTCCATGTTTCTGGAGGGACCAAATTCAGCAGCGCGCACCTCATGGGTATAAAATGTTTGGTGTTGGGCTGGCCTCCCTCTTTGCTCCTCTCCACGACGCAGCTCACGTTCAGCCGCAGACGCAACTGGTATGAATTCTGTTCATTTCAAGTATTGTTTGTGGAAATCGTTTGTTTGCTTCTTCAGTTGATTTTGATCTTTGAATTTGTTTTACCTGTGTTTGGTAAAAAATGTATAGTTTAATGATGTTAAATTATTATTGTTTAAAGGCATTCTAATGCAGCATTTAACCTACTGCTTTTTGTGTTCAAGGTTATCAACCTATTCCGATTCCTATTCTACTGTTTGAACAACCAAATCCGTCTCGAAAGGGAAATAAAAAACACTGGAACGGAACCGAGTTGTCCCTTTGACTGTTTGTGCTGAACAAGCCATTTTCAAGTTTGGGCTGAGCTGAAGTGAACTTTAACACCAGGATAACTTGACAGTTGATAACCAGCTCATATCCAGCGTGGCGGTGAAGACCCCGGGATTAAAGGCCTGAGGAAGGGGAAGCTGTCATCGCAAAGGGAGAATTGACTGGGAAACGATGGCGAAGGAAGCTCTTGGGAAGACGGTGAAGCAGCTGAAGCAAGAGCGGACCTTGGCAAGAACTGCCTTCACCAAGCAGGCCAACTACCTGAGCAGAACCTCAGAAAACCTGACGAGGACCGAACTACAAGAGGAGTTCAAGGAGCTCAGGTCACTGGCAAGGTACGTCGGGGAAACAAATGATTGCTACAGGGCTGGCCTACTGGCTGACCTCGAAGCTCAGACCGATGAGGGTGAAGAAGTGAAGCTCAACGGAGACCTGCAGGCAGACCTCGACAAAGCAATGGAGGAGTGTGATGAAACACGGGATAAAGTCCGAAGCACAGTCCAGAACAACCTCTGGCTCAGATATGGAGCAAGTGAGGTTGGAGCGGCAATAGAAGATGCAGGCACAGCCGGTGGAGAACTTGAGAGGATACCTGTTTCCGCCGTGAATAGAGATGGCTATGAGCTAAGGTGGGACAGTGTGAAGAAGCAAATCCAAGGTGCAGCTACAAGCCTAGCAGAGTGGGAGATGTGGGTTCCAGCATCACAGAAGGCAAGTCTGTAGGACAGAGTGAAGGAGCTGAAAGCTCTAAGCATCAGCCTTGAAGCAAAGAGAGCAGAATTCCTCACAGCACAAAGAATGGTAGAAGAGGAAGGAAGACGAAGAGCACCACCACTGCCTGTGCCAGCTCAACAATCAGTAGTGAAAATAAGACCAACCAGCCTACCCACGTTCGACGGATGTAAAAGGAATTTCCATCGATGGAGAAAGGACTGGGAGAACCTGCAAAGGCAGGGGGAACCGACCGGCTCAGCAGAGGCAAAGAAGTTCCAACTCCTGGACAGCGTCGAGGAGAGAATTTGCAGAGAACTGCGCCTGTCAACATACAACACTGCGGAAGAGATGTTTAGAGTGCTGGAACTCAGATATGGAAACAAGTCTACAATTGCCCTGGAGATAATTGAAGATCTGGAGAAAGTTCCTGTATTAAGAGCAAACCAGCCGAGGAAAGTCGTGGACATGATTCAAACCATTGAGAAGGCCCTGAGCGACCTCACAGAGCTTGGAAACACTGGAGCCATAAAGAATCCTCTGGTGATCAGATCCATAGAGGGCAAGCTGCCCGACAACCTGAAGAGAGACTGGCTCGTATTCATGGTCGACCCGAGAAATGGCGTGACACCAGACACTCACTTTGACAGCCTTCTTGCGTTCCTGAAAACCCAAGAGGAAGTTCTTGAGAGACTGGAGCAGCTTGGCGTAAGTGAAAAGCCTGAAAGAAAACCTACTTACCTGGACAGGAAGTATGCCTCCACACGATCCACAAGGAGAGGAGGATGCATTGTCTGTGGAGATGAAAAGCATCGGGAGAAGATTTTCTTTTGCAAGCGGTTTAAAGAACTGAAGCCCGGTGAGAAGCTGAATGCTGTAGAAAAGTTGGGAGCATGCAAGAGATGCTTAGTCTGTCACGGAGAAGATGAGTACTGTAAAGACACTTACCTGTGCAAGAACAGAGACTGCAAAAAAGGGAACTCGTCAGACCACCACTTCTTTCTTTGCTCAAGAGGAGACTTCAAGATGAAGGAATCTGATGGAGGAAAATCCACCTGGAGAAAGCAACCACTCACGGAGGAGCAAAGAAAGTTGATGTCTGAACTCACCCCAGAAATGGCAGAAAGGTTCAGGAAAGCGTTCACCAACACCACTGCAAGAACCAGCTGCGTGGAGAAGGATCAACATAGAGTGGTGCCCGAGCTACCAGTCATTCTAATGCTGTTAGAGGTAACTGCCAATGCAGGACAGAAAATTGGAACTCTCATTGACTTGGCGTCAGACACCAACTACGTCACCCACAGAGCTGCCAGGAGATTGAATCTGCAAAGTGAAAACATCACGCTTGCCGTACATGGAGTCGGAGGAATGGCCATGAAGGTCAAGACCAAAAGATACTCACTCAGAGTGAGAGTCAAGACACCCACCCGCACGTAGCGAGCTCATGAGCTTATCTGCTATGGCTTGGATAAAATCGCCAAAGTGCACAGAGTAATCAAACCAGAACAACTCAAGACATTCTTCCCAGAAGCCAACCTGGAAGACCTCAAAAGACCAGAGCAAATTGAGCTGCTCATCAGTCACCGGGAGGGAAGACTTGCTCCACAAAGAGTGAAAGTGATTGGAGACCTTGTCCTTTGGGAAAGCCCATTAGGAAAGACAGTTGGAGGGGCACATCCTGATCTCTTTGAAGATGTGGATGCGACTGCGCATAAATCTAAAACACACTTTGCACGATCCATGAGAACCTCAGCAGTGAAGTATCAAGAAATCACTGATGGACTGGGATTCAAAGCTGAAACCAAAACCACAGTTGCTGACAAAGAGTTCTTGGACTGGTGGAAATGGGACAGCATAGGAGCAGCCTGCGAGCCAAAGTGTGGAGGATGCCGGTGCGGCAACTGTCAACCAGGAGGCAAGGAAATGACTCTGAATGAAGAAAGAGAGCTGGAGATCATAAGGAAAGGCCTAACCTACATCAAAGCAGATGAACACAGTGATGGACCTCACTGGGACACAAAGTACCCCTGGATTCAAGATCCAAGGTCCCTTCCCAACAACAGGAGTGTAGTGGAAGCCACTTTCTTGCGAACAGAAAAACAACTCAAAAAAGAGCCAGACTGGAGAATGGCATACACAGCTCAAGTCCATGAGATGGTGGAAAGAAGAGCAGCAAAGAAACTCACAAAAGACATCACAGCAAGCTGGAAAGGACCAGTATGGTATGTCAGCCACATGGTGGCGCCAAATCCGCGCTCGCTTACAACACCCGTGCGACTGGTGTGGAACAGCAGCCAAAAGTTTAAAGGGCTCTGCATGAATGACCTTCTGCTGAAAGGGCCTGATGTCCTCAATCCCATCCGAGCGGTACTACTCAGGTTCAGACAAGGTGTCCATGCTGCTCTTGGCGACATCAAGAAGATGTACAATTATGTGTGGTTAGAAGACCTGGAGATGCACCTCCACAGATTTCTCTGGAGAGACACTGAGGATGGAGAGATCGAAGAGTATGCCATCACCAGAGTCAATATTGGTGATCGACCAGCAGGGTGCATCGCGCAGCTGGCTATGAGGGAGACAGCAAAGCTGCCCATGTTTGCTCACATGGAAGAGGAACATAGGATCCTGGAGGAGGATGCTTATGTCGACGATGTCCTAACTTCCCATAATGACCTGCTAAAGTTGGACCAGAACGCCAAGAGAGTTGAAGAAATTCTGAGGGCAGGCGGTTTCTTCCTCAAGCCCTGGATCCGGTCAGGCCAAAGTGGGAGGCAGGAGGGTGTGCCAGGAGAAGGAGCAGGAGCAAATAACAGAATATTCATCCTTCCAAACTAGATGAGGGAAGTGGACAACAAAGCCCTTGGAGTTGGATACCTCGTGGAAGAGGATAAACTCTACATCAGGACCTCAGTCAACTTCTCAAAGAGAAAAAGAAAAATGAGAGTCGGACAAAATCTCCTTGGTGAAGAGGTGAGGGAAAAAACTCCAAACCCACTGACAAGAAGACAACTGCTAAGCCAAGTAGCTAGTCTGTATGACCCAATAGGCCTTGTCACACCTGCCAAACAGAAGGGTGCGATTCTTGTCAGAAAGGCATTTCAGGAAGCTGGAGGCAAGGCTCTGACCAGAGGCACCTGGGACAAACCTTGAGGGAGGAAGCCATCCTGCTGTTTGAGGAATACACCTGCCTTAGCCAAATCACTTTCCACAGAAGCCTCACACCAGTTGATTGGATTGGAAAGCCTTGGGGAGTAACATTCTCTGATGGAAGTGACAAGAGCTATGGAGCTGTGGTGTACTTCAGATGGGAAACTCGGCAAGGCATCCAAGTCAGACTCGCTGAATCCAAAGCAAAGCTCACACCGCTGGACCAAAAAGGGGAACCAGTGAAAGCTGAAACCTGTGGCGCAGTCTTTGCAGCACGACTCAGGAAATACATTGAAAAACACAGCCGAATGGAAATCGAACGATGGCTTCACCTGCTGGACAGTCGAACTGTGCTAGGAGCAATCCAAAGAGACAGCTATGGATATCAAACCTTCTTTGCGAACAGAGTTGGAGAGATTCAGAAATCCACCTCTGTCGAAGACTGGTGGTGGATCCCAGGAGACCTGAACATTGCTGACCTTGTAACAAGAGGTGCAAGACCAGAAGACCTTAAAGAGGATTCTGTGTGGCAGAATGGACCAGGATTTCTGAAGGACCCGGTGGAAGAGTGGCCAAAAATGTCAGTCAAAGAAGTCGCTGCACTTGCCAAAGAGGGTATAGACCGGCTCCAAAGAAAGTCTTTCACAGCAGCACTGACCAGAGCACAGGGGAAAAAACAAAGTGAGGTCCCATCTGCTACTGAAATGTCTCCAATTTTAATTAACGCGAGGAGCGACCAGGAGGATGCTCAGGAAGGTGGCCCTGATGGACAAGAGCCCAAGATCCAATTCCGGAGAGCACCAGCTGGTTCTGCAGTGGGGAAAATCCTCGACATCAGGAAGTTCAGCAGTTTGACCAAGCTGACCAGAGTCATTGCCTGGGTATGGAGAGCTGTGAAGAAGTGGAAAGTATTACTGACAAAGACCTCGATCTCTTGTAAGTCAAAGTGGGAGGGGATTCCTTCAGCAACAGAGGTAACGGCACGTGCTAAGGAAGCCATACTTACCATTGCAGAATATGAAGATGCACTCCGGGATCTGTTCCTGGCGGCTCAAGAAGGTGTAACCTTTCCAGAGACCACACTGAACAGACTTGTCGTGTACAAGGAGGAAGACACTGGACTTTTACTCTGTGGAGGAAGATTCCAAATCTTTAATGAGGACAAAACTGCAGTGCCAATCGTACCATATGATGCATGGGTATCCACTCTCCTCGCTAAAGAAGCCCACAATGCAAACCATGAAGAAATAGCAGGCACACTACTCCGAATGCGAAGCAGAGCCTGGGTGATAAAGGGCCGGAAACTGGCTCAGAAGATTGTTGACAGCTGTGTGACATGCAGGAAAGCTCGGGCCAGGAACTGCCAGCAGATCATGAGTGACCTTCCACTGGAGCGGATAACACCAGCCAAGCCATTTGAGTACACAACGGTGGACTTATTTGGACCTTATGAAGTCAAGGATGAGGTGAGAAAGAAAGTCAGGCTCAAGGTGTGGGGAATTGTCTTCTGCTGCATGGCATCGAGAGCTATGCACACAGATGTTGTCAGTGACCAGTCAACTGAAGGCTTCCTATTGGCACACCAGAGATTCACAGCGCTGAGGGGGCATCCGAAGAAAGTGTGGTCAGATCCGGGGAAAAACTTTGTGGGAGCCAGACCGGCCCTCAAACAACTCTACCTCTTTCTGGGCCAATTGGAAAGATCCGAGCTTGAGAATCATGCGTCAAAGCATGGAACAGAATGGAGTTGGGAAATCCACCCAGCAGATTCGCCTCACCGGAATGGAGCTGCGGAAGCAGCTGTTCGCGCTGTGAAGCGGGCCTTGCGAAACCTGGGAGGAGAAGGAGTTTTCACATGGAGTGAGTTTCAAACATTCGTGTTCATGGCTGCCAATCTTGCCAACGAAAGACCCATCGATGCCAGGGTGCAGAGCCGGGAAGACTGCATAGACTACATCAGCCCAAATTCCCTTCTGCTTGGACGGGCTGGACCCAGAGGAGATACAGGAAGCTTTGACTTTAAAAGCTACCCTTACAAAAGATTGAGCGCTATCCAAACGGAGGTCGACCGATTCTTGAGGAAATGGAGTCAGTTAGCTGGGCCCAACCTATTTGTGAGGAGCAAGTGGCACACAATGCAAAGGAATGTGGCAGTTGGAGATGTTGTCTGGCTGGCAGACCAAAATGCCCTGAGGGGTCAATATAGGCTCGCCAGAGTGACCAATGTCAATGCTGACAGGAAAGGCATCGTCAGAGATGTGCATGTCAGATCCTTTCCAAGTTACCCTGTCCCATCCAGGAAGTCTGCTCAAAAGCAGAAGACAAAGAGACTCGCAACCAACATGTCAGCTACCATTCTTCACAGGGATGTCCGACGTATCATTGTCCTACTTCCAATTGAAGAGCAAAACTGATACAACCAAATGACAACTTAAACCAAACCTGCCCAAAACTAGGGTGCTGTGGCCTCCTTGGGTTCAAGAACCAGGAGGTCAAGTGGGAGGTGTTGCGTCAAAACAAGTTTGAGCACGGTGAAACAGGGAGCATCTGGGAACTCCAGGCCTGAAGGGGGCAAAGTGGAACCCAAGATACGGTCCATGTTTCTGGAGGGACCAAATTCAGCAGCGCGCACCTCATGGGTATAAAATGTTTGGTGTTGGGCTGGCCTCCCTCTTTGCTCCTCTCCACGACGCAGCTCACGTTCAGCCGCAGACGCAACTGGTATGAATTCTGTTCATTTCAAGTATTGTTTGTGGAAATCGTTTGTTTGCTTCTTCAGTTGATTTTGATCTTTGAATTTGTTTTACCTGTGTTTGGTAAAAAATGTATAGTTTAATGATGTTAAATGATTATTGTTTAAAGGCATTCTAATGCAGCATTTAACCTACTGCTTTTTGTGTTCAAGGTTATCAACCTATTCCGATTCCTATTCTACTGTTTGAACAACCAAATCCGTCTCGAAAGGGAAATAAAAAACACTGGAACGGAACCGAGTTGTCCCTTTGACTGTTTGTGCTGAACAAGCCATTTTCAAGTTTGGGCTGAGCTGAAGTGAACTTTAACACCAGGATAACTTGAATCTTTAGCGAAGACAGTACACTCAGATTTTAGGTCAAAGAAATGTGGGTAGCACTTTATAATAAGTACACACTATTTAGCATTAGTAAAGCATGAATAAACACTGAATTCATCATTTATAAAGCATTATTCCAACATGAATACTCATTAGTAACTCATTCATAAACAGTTATAAATGTTTCATTCTTGATTAATAAGCTTGGGTTTCATACTTTATAAATTATGGATTCCCCATTTGTAAATGAAGTATTCAGGACTTATAGATGATTAATAGCATCATTTGTAAAGTGTTAGTAAATGATGAAAACAATGCTGCAATTCATGATGAATTCAGTAGTTACTACTCGTTAATTCAGTCGTTCCCTTTCTCACCCAGCTTATCAACACCTCCCTCTCAACTGGCTGCTTCCCTAACTCTCTGAAGGAGGCAAGAGTTAACCCTCTCCTAAAGAAACCCACTCTCAACCCGTCGGAAGTCAACAACTACAGACCGGTCTCTCTCCTTCCCTTTCTTTCCAAAACTCTGGAGCGAGCTATCTTTAACCAAGTCTCCTCCTTTCTCCACCAGAACAACCTTCTGGACCCTCACCAGTCTGGTTTCAAGGCAGGCCACTCAACAGAGACTGCCCTCCTTGCTGTCTCTGAGCAGCTCCACACCGCAAGAGCAGCCCCTCTCTCCTCTGTCCTTATCCTTCTAGACCTTTCTGCCGCCTTTGACACAGTGAACCATCAGATCCTCATTTCTTCCCTCCAGGACCTGGGTATCTCAGGCACTGTGCTCTCCCTCTTCTCGTCCTACCTCAAGGACCGCACCTACCGGGTAACCTGGAGAGGATCTGTGTCTGAGCCTTGTCCTCTCACTACTGGGGTCCCTCAAGGCTCCGTCCTGGGTCCTCTTCTCTTTTCTCTGTACACCAACTCTCTCGGCTCTGTCATTCGCGCCCATGGCTTTTCCTACCATAGCTACGCTGATGACACCCAACTGATCCTCTCGTTTCCCCAGTCAGAAACACAGGTAGCGGCACGGATCTCTGCCTGTCTGACTGACATCTCTCAGTGGATGTCCGCGCACCACCTGAAAATCAACCCTGACAAGACGGAACTACTTTTCCTTCCAGGAAAGGGCTCTCCCACCCACGACCTGACTATCACCTTCAACAACTCAGTGTTGACCCCGACCCCGACTGCCAGGAACCTCGGTCTGACACTTGACAGTCAACTCTCCCTGACTGCCAACATTACCGCAACAACGCGTTCCTGTAGGTACATGTTGTACAACATCAGGAGGATACGTCCCCTTCTCACCCAGAAGGCGACACAGGTTCTGGTCCAGGCTCTGATCATCTCGCGACTTGACTACTGTAACTCCCTCCTGGCAGGTCTACCCGCTAACGCCATTCGACCTTTACAGCTCATCCAGAATGCAGCAGCTCGACTGGTCTTCAACCTCCCGAAATTCACCCACACTACCCCGCTCCTCCGCACACTCCACTGGCTACCGGTGGTCGCCCGCATCCGCTTCAAAACATTGGTACTTACGTATCGTGCCACGAACAGATCGGGTCCTATCTATATACAGGACATGGTAACACCGTACACCCCAGCTCGGGCACTCCGCTCGGCTTCTGCTAAACGACTTGTAGCTCCGTCACTACGAGCTAAACACTCAACAAAGTCACGACTGTTTGCTGTCCTGGCTCCTCAATGGTGGAATGAGCTCCCCATTGACATCAGGACAGCAGAAAGTCTCTACATCTTCCGCCGAAAACTAAAAACGCATCTCTTTCGACTACACCTTGAATAAGGAAGGTAGCACTGTACTAGCACTCTAGTAGCACTTGATGTCTCTTATTTATAGCACTTTGTAATTTTCTGTAATTTTCGAAATTTAACTCTAGTGAAGAAACTGCACTTTATTGATTATTGATTATTGATTGTTGTTTTTCTGAGTTTGTACTCATGATTGAATGCACTATTGTAAGTCGCTTTGGATAAAAGCGTCAGCTAAATGACATGTAATGTAATGTAATGTACTAACCGTTAAGTATTAGTTAAGCATGTTCTGTGACCTAATCTAAAGGGATGACTATCTATGCTTTACAAAGCATTAATACATGTCACGGTGAATTCAGTAGTTACTACTCATTAATTGACTCAACTTACTGGTTAGTTAAGTATTAGTTAAGTATGTTCAGTAACTGAGACTTCTGCTAGCTTTGAGCCCCTGCAGTGGCTCAAAGCTAGCAGAAGTCTCAGTTATCTTCTCAACAGAAAAGGGAAATAGACACAACACAAAGTGATAAAGAACATTAATATGATGGTGCTGGGGTGCGATGCCCGTCAGTGGCACGAATATTCCATAGTTTGTTGGCACATAGCTACATATTATTGATTATGCTAGCTATGGCTAGCTCGCCCAGGATGCTAGCTAGCGAGCGACTACATGACTCTACGATGACATGATTTCATGATGGAAGCAGAAATGGAAGCACCTGCTACTCCTGCAACAAACGGCGGTGGTGACGAAGACTAACACCCGTGGCCATATTTGCGAGAAATGTTTTCTTATGTTGGAGTGAAAGATTCTTCGTACTGGATGAATTGCCTCTTATGCTTACCCAAAGCTACTGAAATATTGGCATTCAAAAACTCCCCATCCAACCTCAGAAAACACATTGAGGTAAATTAAGATTAATCCCATGAGCCACAACGTTAATGTTTAGTTATTATAATTAGCATAAACCTGTTAAGATATCTAGCAGTGTTTCCCACAGGATTGGAGTATATATTTGGCAGGGGAGGAGAAAGGTGTCTGATCTTCTAATGTAGCTAGACATGGTGTATGTTAGGCTAACGTTCGCTAGCTATCCTAAATCAAATGAGAGTAGTGTAGAAGACAGATCACTAGCAAGTTAGTGAGCTGAGGACGTGTTGACAGTTGTGAGATTTTGTTGATTTGAGTCATCTTAGCTATAATCATTGCAGCACTAGTTATACTAGCTAACGTTAGCTAACTTAACGTTAGCTAGCCACCACACCATAGGATTGACAGGAGCCGTGAGAGCGCAGCATTACGATTTGAACCGTGTCGGAGTTGGAGATGCATGCAGGTGTGTGTAGCAAATGGGGCTAGCTAAAGTTGTTATGCTTATAAAATGTCTTTCTCTCACTGTTTCAGAGATAGCTCCTGGATGGATCACAGCCAACACAACGTCTTGTCCTTGGTCATGGCGGCCACAGCACTTAAAAGAATAAACTTCATAATTCTCAAAATTCTGACCCTTTGCTTTTTTATTAACAGCATGTACTTGTACTTTTACTTTCAATACTTAAGTACATTTAATATCAGAAAATTACTTTTGATACTTAAGTATAGTAAATATGAGATACTTTAAGACTTTTACTCAAATAGTATTCTAATAGGTGACTTTCACTTTTACTGGAGTCATTTTCCAGTAAGGTATCTTTACTTTTACTCAAGTACGGCTTTTGGGTACCTCACTGCTAAAGGGTGTCATGGCGCGTCAGTATTAGACGAGTTGGGAGCAAGAACGGGTTGTGTTGGAAGAGAGAAGAGAAAGCGCTTAGCACCGTTAGCGCCGCCGATGTTGAAGCCTTTGAGAAGCAATCAAAACGCTCCCACATTCGGATCTTGCACCTTTAAATGTCAAAGTAAAAGTGACAATATGTAGTTTTATTGGAGTTACCTTGTGACACTAACATCTTCCCAGAAAGGGTCTGTGAGGCCGGATGGTAACAAACCTGGCAACCTCACAGTGATGACAAGAGTCATCACAAAGCCACTGCACCTGGCTATTGTTGTATTATTGTTCACAATTTTTTTTTCAAGCACATAAACCCCAATACAACCATAAAACTGTCCAAGGAAAGAAATGAAATGGGATAAAAAAAGAATGTTCAGGGGCCTTGGTGGATGTATTTTATTTTGGACGGAACCAGGCTGAATGGCTCCCCTTTCTTTCAGTCTTTATGCTAAGCTAGGCTAACCACACCCTGAGTCGCAGACCTGAGATTCTCATCGATTTTCTCAGAAAGAAAGTAGCATCCCTGTAAAGGTTGAGCCATCTGCAGAAACAGTCCTCTGTCAGCGCAACTTAAAGGAACACCGACAAACAACGCTGAATATAATCATTTATTTACTCCAGTCCAAGAAATGTACACATAAGTTCTCTCAAGGTATAAAATTTGTCTTAAATAAGCAATTGTTCTATTTCATATTCATGTAAATTCTCATTATTTCATTAAAAACCCTTGAAAACGGACAACAATCTGACACCACAAACAACCAAAGTCCTCAGAGAGCGGAGAAGAGTTCGTAGAGTTAGCAAAAGCCGTCCAGCAGTTTGCGATCTGACTTTGGGTTCGTTGAGGGCGTGGCTCTTCAGCATTTTCTTCAAAATCATTTTCATCAGCTTTATATCAAAAAGCAGGAAATGTAATATCTGAATCTGAAAAGTGAGTCAAGGTAAGCACTTGTTGCAAAGTTTGTACAGATGATGAAACACAGAGAGGAGTAAAGGCTTCGGTTGTTGCTTCAGATGCTCAACGTGTTGCTGCTGTTGCTCGTTCCTGTCGCTGCAACTGTTAACGCTGCAGCCGCCTGTTGTACTGCTGTAGGCGCAGCCGGTGTTGCTGGTGTTGTTGTTGTCGTTGTTGCTGATGTCATTATTGCTGTGGTTGCTGCTCCCGTTGTTGTTGCTGCTGCTGTTGCTCTGGAAACAAATCACGGTACTTTCCAGAAGCCAATAGATCCTGAAAAGGGTTTCCTCAACGGGAAGGTTGAAGCAATCGCCCACCGAGACAACCGATCAGTGCAGGTGGGTTTCAGTCTGTTTTTGGTTTGTCGTCTGGGTTAAGAGGAAGATGAATATAAACCTGAGGCTGGTGAACAGAGGAACTCTGGAGAGAGAGAGAGAGAGGCATGGAGTTAGTGTCACTGCTCACAGTTTAGTGTTTCCACAGCGATCACAGGAAACTATTAAACCCCCTCATGTTCGCTCTATTCCTGCCTCAGCTGACTGTCTGAACTAGTGAATGAAAATCCAAACTCAACGGCCACTAACTATCTTGTTCTGGAGCTTTCAACCGCATCATTTGGAGGGTTTTCCTCCGTTGTCACTGAGATAAATCTGGTATAAAATGTGCAAGCTCAGCTGTTATTATGAGTTCCTCCAGAGCCCTCTCAGAGCTTCTCGTCTGTGTCGGCTTAAAAAGAGAACTCCATCGGCCATAAAGTTGAGAGCTCCAGATACTGTGAAGCCAATAAGTGGACTTTGAGTTGAGATTGTTCCAGAGTGGACTTTGATTATAAAGTTCACTGAAATGAAACTGAGACTGTGAAAATGGCCTCTGGGAAATGAAGTTTGGTGACACGCCAAAAAGTGTCCCAAACAATACTTTTAGTATTAATACATCAACTTTCTGAATATAAACGTACTAAATGTACTAGAATGGTGTTTTGCTTTCATGAAAAGCCAAACACAAGCAGGACTTTAGCCAGCATGAACAAATTCATTAAGTTATACTTTACATTTACAAGAATGCGTAAAGAACCCTATGAACATGGATTATTAAGAGCTTTTGGAATGTGAGGACATGATTGGTAAGCAGACATTTTTTCTCGAGTGAGGACCTCCTTCTGGACATTTTTGTGAACGGGCAAATGTTTCAAAGTGGGGACATTTTTTGGAAGTGGGAAAAGATTTTTCCCACTTCCAAAAAGATTATTTTTGGAAAGCGTGGACAACCTTTGTGAATCGGGCTTGTTAGAAAGTTAGAAAGACATTTCTGAAGGGTCGTCGTGGGAAGAGGAGACGTTCTGTGAGAGTTGGGACTTTTAAAAGGCAGATGTTTTAAAAGCAGTGGCGGTGCGTCAATAGAGGGCGCTAGGGCGCCGCCCCTCCTAAAATTTTGCGATGAAAAAAAAAAAAGAAGAAAAAAATATAATATATACTGTCAAAAAACATTATATATCAAATAATTTAAATAAGAAATATACCGTGTTGACGCGCTAAATGTGTGTGGGAGACCGTAAGCCCCTGTCAACAACCACTTAAGTTAAATATAATATATCGCCATTCATCATTACTGAGAAAAGCCCCTCCCCTCTCGGGGCGCCGGCCCAATGTGTGTCTATGGAAAGCTAACAAACATTTCACCCTCGTGACGGCAAGGACAGCTTCTCATTGGCGGATGAAACGTGAATCTTCGGGCGCACAAATCTGCGCCCTAGCCAATGACATCGTTTCTTATTGCAACGTGGTTGGACTATTCGTCCAATCAGAGACCTTATCATTCCCTCACATCCCATATAGCTCCCACGTAGCTACGCGAGCAACACAGCTAGCAGAGACTTTGATTATGTTAGTATGGCGACTGAAAACTCTGTGGTATCTCTACGCGAAACACCTTTCAATCCACGATCAGATGTTGACAAGAAGAGGCTGAAAGAGTTGGGACCCGAACGTCCGGATTTAAATATTCAGCAGCAAAGCAGTGAAGCTACATGCACCAAGCTACATGCTAACCGGAGCTGCTAGCTGGAGGCTCAGTGCGGAGCAAAGCAGTGGCTCTGAGCAGCCGAGGAAGCGCCGGCTATGAAGGAAGATGAGCTTGAAGGATTGCTGCAGAGGTGAGTGTCAAAATCAGCAGATGCCTGTTAGAGTTTAATGTTTTATCTTTCCCACAGCAGAACACATGTTGGACATTGTTAGATTTGGGTGGATATCATATCAGGCTATAACTTTATCTAAAATACCAATTCAACCCCCAACGTGTGTGTGTGTGTGTGTGTGTGTGTGTGTGTGTCATAGCTACAGCCATCAAGGTGGCTCCTGGCCTTTTGTCTATGTTGCTGAGCCATCAAGACACACAAAACATAGTTTTTTGTCTGTAGTATGAAGCCTGTTTGTAGTAGATATTTCCCCACAACTTATCTTACTGTCTCTGTCTCTCTCTCTATATATGTATCTGTAGGTTTGTGACACCATACTTGGACACACCAGGGAACGCTTTGCCTTCAAAGACCACCTCACCAGTGCCACCTTACTGCAGGGCCCCCAGTTTGAATGCTACGTCAATGTATTCCCCCCCCCCCCCACCCCCCCCACCCCACCCCCCCCCCCCCCCCCCACCCCCCCCCCCCCCCCCCCCCCCCCCCCCCCCCCCCCCACCCCCCCCACCCCCCCCCCCCCCCCCCCCCCCCCCCACCCCCCCCCCCACCCCCCTCCCCCCCCCCCCCCCCCCCCCCCCCCCCCCCCCCCCCCACCCCCCCCCCCCCCACCCCCCACCCCCCCCCACCCCCCCCCCCCCCCCCCCCCCCCCCCCCCCCCCCCCCCCCCCCCCCCCCCCCCCTCCCCCCCCCCCCCCCCCCCCCCCCCCCCCCCCCACCCCCCCCCCCCCCCCCACCCCCCCAGCCTCTGGACAAGAAAAAAAGTTAAAATTAATGTGGAGAGCCTCCATGCCTCTAGTGGACTCAGCTCACCTGCTCCAAGTGCAACCCTAAAGTCTTCCAACCTTTAGGTTTCTACTTTAACTTCTTTCCTGTAGTTTACAACTCCTGGTGGTCTGACCTCTTCTGTCCAAGGACCAGGTTCTGATTACATTCATGGAAAATTAGGACACGTTTTAGGGCCAAGAAGACCTGGTTTCAGGGTTGAGGTTAGATTAAGGTTCAGGTTTGAGTCAAGGGCTGGGGAACGTTTAATGTTAATGAGCACTCAGGTCTATGCTGATGTCTTTTTCTAGCAGACACTGTAAGCATAATTGAGGCTCCCTGCAGAGACCTCTAAACTAAACTCCGCCTCCTACCTCCTTCCTCCATTAAAGCCAAATTGACTCGTTAAGCTTGTCTTAATAAAACCCACTCAACAAAAACAACAATGTCTCTGCCGCCTTTTTCCAGCCTCCCGCTGAACAATAAACATCAGCCTCTGGACAAGAAAAAAAGTTAAATTAATGTGGAGAGCCTCCATGCTAATCATTAGCTTCTCCATTAACCCCTCGACACCTCCTCCCTCTTGCGGCATTAATGATGGGGGCGGGGCCACAATTAGGACCCCCGGCATGCGGAGGCCTTCTCCCTGCACAGAAGAAGGTTTTAATTATACATGAAGCGGCAGAGTGAAGCGCTCACACAGCAGCACCGACACTGAATATTAACATGTGCTCCTCCTGCTGCTGCGCCTCATGGCCTTTCCTCGGCTGTCCAGCACATTCTGACTCACAGAGTCCCGCCATGACGGAAATGTCAGAACGAACAACTCAAGTGGCCTGTCCATTTTAAATCCCCCTATTTTTAGTCCCTCCTTTCCATTTTGAATAACAAATGACATATCAGTCCCTCCATTTAAATGTAATTCCTCAATTGCAATCAAAACCTCTTCCAGTTGTTCCCATTAGGATCCTATGTTGTGCCATTTTAAATTGTCCCATTTTCTATTTTAAATCTTTATTATGTGATTTGAATTTAAAATGTCCAGTTTTTCTTCAATTCTGATTATTTCATTGTATCATTTTTGTCCATTTGTTACTATTTTGAATCCTTCATTGTGCCATTTTGGTCCTGCTCTTTCTATAAAGAGTCACTTTATTTCTGTTTTAAATATTCAATTTGGGTAATTTGCATGGCGGCTGTAGCTCATGGGTAGAGCGGGCGTCCTGCGACCGCAGGGTTCACGGCTCAATCCCCGGTGTCGACGTGTCCCTGAACAAGACG